>JAOYSI010036365.1:0-14053 GCA_025775065.1 Hiodon alosoides
TGTGTGTGTGTGTGTGTGCGTGTGTGTGTGTGTGTGTGTGTGTGTGTGTGTGTGTGTGTGTGTTTGTCTGTGTGTGTGCAAAAAGTAAAAATCTGGAATACTGTTCATTATGATGTTATATGACTCTTCCATACTTTCTTCCATAAAAGTGCATAATGTGGAGTATTTTTTATAGTTTGAAGACTATCGAGAAACTCTTGTGTTCTTAGCGTACGCTGCCGCACTAATATGGTACAAAACAGTGACATCTTGAGTTCAGATTAAGTATTTCACCTGGGTGAATTAACCAAATTAGAAATCAAAGACGAGTCAACAAACATAAACAAAACTACATCCGATGATTATTTTTTTTATCTAATCGCTTTTCGTCGTTATTTCGTATTATAGCGCTTGGGCATTAATGCTGTATGGGTCTGCTGTGAATCTGGCCTTACTGGGAACTTCCCAGCATTCCCGTATATGGATTGGGAAATGTCGTCATTTGCCTACTGTTATGTATTGATATACTAGTTTGTCCTTTCGGGCCACCCGTCACGCTCCGTGTTTGCGTACGTATTGAAATAGTCAGTTCTGTAAAACGCATTAAAAAGGAAAGCCACGTTAATTGCTTCTCCCGTCTCATGTCCGGTCCTTTTATTTCTTGTACAAGTAACACAGTGTGCTACACAACACTTACAGTATTTTTTTTATTTTATGTAATGTGTCGATTAAGCATTAAGTACTGACGGCTTACATCAAGTGTTAATGCAACCGGGACTGCACAGCTACTCTAGGAAAACGGAGCAGGTGGCAGTGCGCTTGCCGCTCTGCAAGAAGGAGAAGTCCCCCTACTTCCACCGAAGTAAGTCTGTGCTGTGCAGTCAGCAGACGCGGTTTCTGTGCAGCGCGAGCCACAGCCAGCGCTTCTGGGAACTCCTGTCCCTCCTACTCAGCAGGTTTTACAGAAAGCGCGCCCTAGGTAACGATTTACGCACTCCGGCAAGCGATTATATACGGATTATTGAATGTTGATAGTTTACGTATGAACGACAGTTTAAAGCTATACACATAAAGTGCCACAAAATCAGCAATAAACGTAGTAAATATATATTTGTATAAACCTTTTTATATATCAGTATTTAGTTTACTCACAAGGCGTCTCTATATAAGTCTTCCCACTTTGAATATTATTAGCCATGATTCATCCGGGCATATTTTACATTATCGCCCAATGTCAATACGAATATCTGTTAGAGAGGTGGTTGTACCGCCAGCAGGTTTTGTTTGAGAGATACGGTTGCACCCAGGGCTTAATTTGTGCGGGATCTTGCCGGGACAGGATCCGGCACCTATTTGATTGGATCTGTTTCGGATTCGGATTCGGACCGGCATCTATTTTGATTGCAAATTATTTTTGATTGCAGCACTGGCAGGGTTTGTGTGAGAGATGTGGTTTAATTATTTTCAGGTTGTACAGCTTTTACAGGTTTACAACAGATTTGCCACTTGAGGGCGCTGGAATCAAGGAAATGCAATGACCTGAAATCATTTTTTCCTCACTGAATTCATTAAAAAAAAATTGAATTAGAGCAGGCAGGGTCTACCCCTTAAGCTTCGGTCCATGCGTTTGCATGTTTTTCTTGTGGATATGTTTATCAGCGACTGGTAATACTTTGATAACTATTAAATTGATATGTTTGTAATCTTTTAAAACCCTGTGTGTGAAATCAAAATGAAAGTCACACATTAAAAAACATTTAAAGTCGTATTAATTAATTTAAAATGAATTGCCACTTTTCACTACACAATTTACTACCCTACGTTTACCCTAACAACGCCTACATGTCCTGCGTATTCAATGTATCCGTCCCCATTTACACTTACAAGTTTTAGCAATAAGAACCAAATATTTAATTAAAAACAGCAATAAATAATGACATGTAATGTAAAAAACAATAAATAGACATTTTACAAATTTGTAAAATAATTACAATTATTATTTAAAAAAAACGAAATATCATTCAGAAACAGAAACATTTACTGAAATAAATTAGCTAAATAACACCATACAAGTATATAATATATAATATTTGTCGAAATAAATAAATAAATAATAATGGTTATCAATACAATGTCAAAACAATTATTATTTTTTGTGATATGAGAGTGTCTATCTTTAAAACATTTAGCCTAATTTACTTTTCTTCAAACAAGCAAGTTCTCTTTTCTTACGAAAATAAATAAATGAATGAATGAATGAATAAATAAATAAATAAATTCGTAATACTTCTAATTAGAAAATTATTTTCATACAATCCAACATGACGTATGTGAGCCAATGTACCCAGTCCTGGCTGGGACGGCCCTTCAGGAGGTAAAACTGCGAGTGCTCTGAGCGCAGGGAGTCCGCGTGCACAAAAACAACCTTTCCAGCTCCAGTGCGTGCATGCTGAGCCCTTCTCTCTCGGACAAGCAGCCGAGGCTCCAAAGCTAGACATTTTACAAAGCTACTGCCGCTTCCTTCGGGAGTTTTCCTTGCCCTTCTTCTGATGCAAGTAGGTATCGATCCAGTCCAGCACCGTCTTGAACTCTCCAATAGCCTTGTTCACGCCTGCGTCCTTCAGCTGAAATGTTACCAAAGGGAGTACAATTAGATGATTAGCTCGCTATGTTATCACTCTTTGTTGTAACTCTAGCCTCTGAAATCAGAATGTACAAACGACACTCCTGGCATCGGACATGTAAAACATTAAAGTTATCAAAACCTATGTAACCATTGATATTTGTATCCCAACATACCACTTGGAATGCCCGGAAGTGCGTTATTTAGAATATCAATAATGTGTGTGTTTTATTAAAAACTGTAATATAATTAGATAGTATGTATCCAAACCAAGCTACGGGCTCTTACCTCCACAAACATCTTCCTCATCTTTCGAATGTGATTTCGGTCTTTCGAGGAGAGTGAACGCGGATGCAAACCAGACTGCAAAGGTGCATGCAGAGAGGAAAGGATGTTATCAGCCAAGTTACACTGTACATGTGATCCCCCTTTCCCGCCCCGAAGATATAATATCACTATACATATGTGACTCAATTATTACAGAACTTTCTCACATATTCAGAATTGACAGGGGTCTATGCTGATACATTGTAATTAAACCAAGGCACAAAAATTAATACTCACACAGTAGTGAACTTCGTTTCTCAGTCTTGAAAGAAAATTTAATATGTTTTCTTTGTGATTGATGTCCAGTGACTCTACGCCAAACACGTCATTGTAGTAGAAATCCAGCATCTCTCTTAAAACCGAGATCCCCCTTGATGTCTGCATAGAAAATTTAAGATATTAGTTTATCTTTGTTATGCAAGTTATCTCCCTTGAAGAAAAGTATTAATATGTGTAGCTACAAGAAACACAATATTATAACATTTTCAAATACATTTCCATGCAACTTACCTTTAAAGTCCTCGCGAACTTTGGAAGGAGTTTCTTGTGTTTATTGTCATCCTTCTGCAATAGGACCGCATTGTTAAAATAACGAAGTGCAATGTAATATCAGTTAAAATACATTTTTTATTTTATATAAAACATACAGTTTTTACTCACAAGAAAGGAGTTTTTGTCATGGTGTGCCGTTTTATATAGCTCTCCAAGCAACTTTTGGGGTAGTTTTTGTTGAAGGCATTCGCGAGCTGCGTCCCTTGTTTCACGCGTTCCTGACAACCCCGCGCTCTCACTGTGGTAACAGAACAGCGCGGCAATTATAGTGAACGAAGCAATAAAAACGTGCATTTTTTCAGCGATAATTGCTTCTGGTTCTGTCGTCCGCCGTCGGACGTATTAATTACTATTGAGATTTCGGTGCTATTACTGTACCTCAGTAGCTCTGTTTCCTTAGCTTTTTATAGAGCCGACCTATTTCTTAGAAAATTCCCCATACGTATGATGTTGAGGAAACCAATCGGAGTTACTGATTGTCGATTTCAAGAGTTTCCAAAAGCTAGTCAAACTAATTATAGTTCATACACTCATACACTGGGTTTCGAGTTTTAGTAGATTGTTGTTAAACAAATATGTTTTTATATTGGTTTCATGTGGGTTGCATTAAGCATTCTAGACTGGCAAGTATCAAAAAATGAATAGATCAAAACCATTTTTTATGGTTAGGGTTGGGATTAGTTTTTGACCAGAAGCGCTGCAGAGTCATGCTAAGTGGCTTTTAGTCCTTAAGCAAGCATCTTTGTAAATGACTGAAATTTACTAGAAGTTTCAAAAGTAACTGACACTGTGATTGACAGTAGCTTGATTTAACTGGTTAGTTTTGAGAAGACGCTATTAAAGATTTGACTGCCAAAGCCTTGGTTGGAAAGGAACTGAGCATTCTCTTACGTGTCTGGGCGGTAATCTTTCTTACTTAGTGTTTACATCAATAGTTTAAATAAAAAGGGGCTATTTTTGTGGGCTAGCTTTATCATTGCAAATGATAATAAACCCTAAATGATGAAAGTTCTCAAATGAAGGTTCATCTGAGTGTACGTTTAATCAAACAAAACTGCATGATAAAATTGGTAGGTGTTCAGCTCTGGATTACTTGACTGGGCTGAAGCCGCTCCCTTCGCTGCTAACCTCAGCATCCAGGTCACCTTGTTTGATTCAACTTAAGATTTGACCTGACCCAGATACTTAGCGTACAATCATTTATTCCTTTCCTGCATGTTCAATTGTTTTTACCAGAACAAACATACCCTTTACCAAACATATGCTAATATCTTGATGCTTTAATGTGGTCAGAATAGTGGTTTAAATCGCGTAGCACAGCACTGTAGCTACACTATAGGAAACACATGAGTGTGGAAAACTCTCTTTCGCTAATGTAAGAATGAACGTGTAAGGCATAAACTTCTAAGCCCTGCGGCCAATTGACGGAGTTAAAATGTCCCGAGTCAGTTGTTAGTCTTACGGTATGATTCTGGGATGCTGTTGCATTTATTTGGCCCGTTTTGTGTTCCTTCAAAGTCCCATACATTGCCAAATGAACAACCCAGATATTTCTTAGTGAAAATAGTTTCTTTTTATTAGTAGTTTTTTGCCGTTTTCTCCCCAATATGGAGTCATCGCTTGTGCGAGTGCATCTCGGCTTGTCGCTCACCACCGCACGCAGGGAGGGTGAGAATCACAATTAGTCTCCTTCAATCCTGGTCGCTTTCGAGCCACCAGATCCTTTTACACACTGCAGGGCAAACAGCCCACAATTAGGTTCAGTGCCGATTGGAGGAGAGGCACGTCCTCCTCAACGGGACTGCAAGCCTTCAGGCACCTGGGAAGCAGATAGGATATGCTTGTTAGCGACAGTTGTAGGCAACACTTGGCAAGCAGCAAGATCCGCATGAAAGACTCAGTTGACAGCCTTCTTAATAGTATTTGAGGAAGGCAGCATTTCTCAGATCAAAGGCTGGGGATAATGTTTGTTCTATCTATTTCAGTTCTATCTACTTAAGGATTTCTCTTCAATTCTTTTGCCAAATTGCATCGAAGGTTGGTCTTTTACCAAATTATTAGACTTATTAGAAATAATTAATTAATTAATTTAGTAAAACAAAGAAGCAATGATTTGCGGCCCAAGAGGACTTTAATCTGCAATTAAGGCCTTCGTATTCCATCCAATATGAAAGTACCCACACTTTGATCACCCCTTGATCTCCATCTCTGCTGACGGGGATACTTACCTCTCAGTCTCCATCTGTGCTGGCTGTGATACTGTTTTTATGTGGGAATCAACAGGCAACGAGGCACAGCATGCAGGGCTACAGTATTATGGTTCAGGGCTGCAGTATTATGGTTCAGGTCTGCAGTATTATGGTGCAGGGCTACAGTAGTGTGGTTCAGGGCTACAGTATTATGGTGCAGGGCTACAGTATTATGGTGCAGGGCTACAGTAGTGTGGTTCAGGGCTGCAGTATTATGGTGCAGGGCTACAGTAGTGTGGTTCAGGGCTGCAGTATTATGGTGCAGGGCTACAGTATTATGGTGCAGGGCTACAGTAGTGTGGTTCAGGGCTACAGTAGTGTGGTTCAGGGCTACAGTAGTGTGGTTCAGGGCTGCAGTATTATGGTTCAGGGCTACAGTAGTGTGGTTCAGGGCTACAGTAGTGTGGTGCAGGGCTACAGTATTATGGTGCAGGGCTACAGTATTATGGTGCAGGGCTACAGTAGCGTGGGGTAGGGCTACAGTATTTTGGTTCAGGGCTACAGTATTATGGTTCAGGGCTACAGTAGTGTGGTTCAGGGCTACAGTAGTGTGGTTCAGGGCTACAGTAGTGTGGTTCAGGGCTACAGTATATTATGGTGCAGGGCTACAGTATATTATGGTGCAGGGATACAGTATTATGGTGCAGGGATACAGTAGTGTGGTTCAAGGCTACAGTAGTGTGGTTCAGGGCTACAGTATATTGTGGTGCAGGGCTACAGTATATTGTGGTGCAGGGATACAGTATTATGGTGCAGGGATACAGTAGTGTGGTTCAGGGATACAGTAGTGTGGTTCAGGGCTACAGTAGTGTGGTGCAGGGATACAGTATTATGGTGCAGGGCTACAGTTTTTTTATGGTTCAGGGCTAAAGTAGTATAGTGCAGGGCTACAGTATTACAGTAATAAAAGGTCGATCATCAAGAGGTCAAAAATGGCCTTTATTCTGAAAAAAGTTTCTGTGTCCTAAAGCAAGGTACTGACCCAGCATCGCTTTGGCAACTACCTGGCTGTGTAATGGGTAGAGTTTCAAATCACGGAAGGTTTATCTTCTTCCCTGAGTCAATAGTGCATAAAAGCAAAAAGGAGACCTTGCAAATGTTTTTATTAACTATAGACACTAACTAACTATTGTTTTTTGGGGGGATTTTTTGTGGGGTTCAAAAGAAAAAAGCCCACTCACTGGTTATGAGGAATTGCCGTCTGTGGCTTTCGTCAGAATGGACAATTCCAACCTGACAGCTATAAAGAAACCTGTAGTTCTTTCCCCAACCAGGAAGTAATTACCTGGCTCAGGTGCTACAGATCAAGTTTCGTTTTTACCCAGAGTTGAGACATTCCTGCCTGGGTTGTTTTTTTTTTTTAAATGACATAAGACATTTTCTGTACTTTTTTGAACATTGTCATGAACGTTTCCAGCCAATCCGGACAGCCCTGCTTACATGTGACGCAGTGCACTGGGGATTCTGATGGCTGTCATAATAGTCCCCAGGGGGGTACACTTCGCAACGTGGGAAATTTCTTCTACTCAACAAGCCACTGCAATCCACTATAATGAAGAAATACCCTAGCTAGGAACATCAACGCGACATCATATCTTTGGTGTTTATTGTTCCATTAATTAAGGATGTTGACTTCTGGATTTCCTAATCTTGTGGAGGTCTTAATCTTACTTCTGCATCATATCTAGCCTCTAAATGTAGATGCAATGGAAAGGAACAGTAAAAGAAAGCACATAAAGGTAACTTTACTGAGATATTGGTGGATTTTTATTAAGGTATTTACTATTGTGTTTTCACAGGTTTTTCACAGGTTTAATTGAACTCAACGTTGATCATTTTGTCATTTTTAATCAGTCACAAAGCATTACTTACACCCGATTACTGAAAATGCTGAGAGTAATTAATTTGTCCAAAGAGCCAATACCATTTCCCAAGGCCTTCGAGCCACCTGTCTCTTAACACAGTTCAGGCTTCACCCCTGCCCAGATGATACACTGCCAACTCCCATCCACTTCAGCCCGACGGCGCTCAGCCAATTGGGCGTCACTACGGTTCTCTCCCGGTCACAATTGGCTAAGGATATTATCTGGGCTGGAATCTTAAGAGTGGCGTGAGCATGCCTCTGAATCATATAATCTTTCACCATGAATTTATTTAATGTGTCACACAATTATTATTATTTTATTTACTTTTTTATTTATGTCTTGCTCTGTCAGAAGTCTCTGAGCATGCCCTCAGCCAGGCCCAGTAAGCCCTCAGCCAGGCCCAGTAAGCCCTCAGCCAGGCCCAGTAGCCTTGAACCTTGCCAAGACTGCGCAATGTCTGGCCCCATGGGGATCCACTCTGGATGACACCAGTTTCCTTCTCCAAACATCATCAGTCAAATATTTTTTACTACATAATTATTACATAATGGGAGTGTCCTCGTACTGGTGCACAATGAAAGTGTAAACAGTAAGATATCACTTCCTTAAAACGTTTTAATTCTGTACGATGACAACACCGAAAGATGTTTAAAAATGATGGGTATTAGAGGAAACCTTTTTGCAGAAGAAACATAATCGATCAGGAGCTCTGTGAATGCTTGGACCGGACAGTTTAATGAGACCCATGGCTCATACAGCACATGGACACGTGTATACCACCTGTAATACAAAATAATGCTATAATTTTATTAAATTGGGGCATAAACAAGTGTGAGATCTTATTTGAGGGCCCAGTGTGAGATCTTCACTGTCAATAATCCAGATACTATTATGTGTTGAGTCAATTGTTACATTATTACATTATTACATTATTAATCATCTTTCTTTTATCTTTAGAGCACAGCATAAACTGAAAGGTTGATTTTAAAAAAAAGCACGCATCTACTTATAACATTGTTTCAGTATAGCTTTATTTAAGGGAACAAAGCAAATCTTTTCATTTGTATGCACAAACTGCAATATATTTTTCAATGCAATAACATTTATCTCTAGCAATGACATTAATACATTTTAATTAATTTGTTAAATATAACAACATTTAACTAACAATGCAATTTCAAAAAGTTAAATATTTTTAAGTAAGTTTAAAATAGGTTTCAAACGCCATGCATATAATTACCACAATATGAGTTACTCAAATGCAATGAGCACATTTTAACTGAAATTTTTACTCAAATTATAATTTATATTTTAAGTTTGTTTTTGTAGATATACATTTCACGCGTTTGCATTATGGGCTACATAATTTTGACAATAAACATAAATAAGAATAAATAAGATACGTAAGTTGTAAACAATACGATATAAATATTTATTTTTTTAAATTAAATTAATATGCATTCATAATTTGATAAATGAACATAACTTACATAATAAAACTGAAAACTGAAAACTTGGAGTAATACGGACCACGACACGAAGTAATTGAATTCCTAAGACGTAACTTCAATAATATCAAGAATAGAGATCTTTACTTAGAGCCCCTTCGTGAACTGTGTAATGCAGTCTCTTAGCAGAAAGTGTACAGGTAGTCGAAGAGAATATCGATTTCTCCGATGGCTTTGGTCTTCGCTTTTTCCCCCATCTGAAACCAAGGTATGCCAAAGCAAAAGTGCGCTTAAATTGAGTGTAGCGTGACATAATCTCAAAGCGATTCATCTGTGAACACCGCGACAAAGTCCTTTCCTCGCGATTATCAAACACATTTCTAGGAGGAACTTTCTGACAGACGTAAATTTCAGGTATGAGCTCATGCATGCGTTACCTTGAAGAACTGCTCTCTGAACATCCGGTTATGCTCGTGATCGTTCACCTGTTTAATAGCCTGGCGCAGAATAAAAATGAAAGTTAGAGCGTGCCGCGAAGGGCATACAGGCACTTAGCAATTGTCACCATGCGATGACTATCTACAAATGATGACTATCTACAAAACCACTGCCCATCTCTTATCTGTGGCTCCGTTATCTTCTTAAGATCGCGAAATTTCGAGTTTTATGCTCCAGATTGGGGCTTAAAAGGGCAGATAAGAAACCCGACTCAACTATGCCGACAATGCCTGCTTGTTTCGCTACGTGTGGCTATGCCGCTGAACCCACGATATTAAGACGTCTCCTTAGAACTACGGTACTCACACAACCCTGTTCCACCAGGTCTCTGCTGACTCGAGCCAGGTCCGTTCTCACTGACGACAGGTGGGGAAAATGCTCTTCTGTTTTCAATATATTCCGGAGGTAGAAGTCCAGGATATTGGCATGCAAGCAGCAAATGTACAGATTCTAGGGCGATACATATAGGCAGCACCTGTAAATAACTGCAACAAATGTGCCGACTCTAACACAAGCAGCAGGCGTAAATAATGGCACCCCAATAATAATGCCTACCGTTTTATCTTGTATTTTCTGGGCGGACAGAATCAGCCGGGTTTGAGTGTCGGGGTCTTGCTGTTGTGCCTGTCATAAGGATTAATGCAGATAGCTCAATTTTACTTATTTGCAGTCAAATAGGCCCACGCCTTCTTTCTACAAAACAGGGTGCAAGTTCTTTGACAGTGCGTGTCATAGTTTAAAAGAAAAAACTAATGCCGCTGGCACCGCCAGTAGCCTACCCCTACCCCTACTCGCAGCCCGAGCCATGTCCCTAACCCTACCCCTACCCCTACTCACAGCCCGAGCCATGTCCCTAACCCTACCCCTACCCCTACTCACAGCCCGAGCCATGTCCCTACCCCTACCCCTACTCACAGCCCAAGCCATGTCCCTACCCCTACCCCTACTCACAGCCCGAGCCATGTCCCTGATGCGCCGGTTGGTGTCCATGTCGTCCAGGGGGGCACTGCGGATCAGCCCACTTTTTTGGCGATGTAGAACCGTCCCAGCCGTGGCTTCTCGCTGGTGCCCATAGAGCATCATCAACGCTGCTAAAACAAGGCACTTCATAACCAGTTCAGTGTTGTCTAGAAAATAACGACAAGGCGATTTAACAGACTCGGAAAAAGTTTAAGCTGGACTTCCTCAGCCTCTGCGCTACCTTGTTGATGTGTTTGTAGGTTCCACCTGTTTGAGATCATATTTATATTCTTCAGAAGTGGCCTGGATTTTTGTCATAACGTCAAACCACATGTGGTCTCCCCCCCCCCTCACTCTTTCTCTCAAATGTTGTCTTCTATGGAATTATACCACAATAAATTCCCTTAAGGTCAGCATAAACTGAGGCATGGAAATGCTCAGGCATTACAATATACATTTTAGTTTTATGAATGTGTATCAATGTGCCAATACATTTTTTTATTATTTGATTAATACAAATACATTTTTTATTCAGAACTGGAATTTGCACTGGAATTGCACTTTTCAGTGCAATTGAAGGTCCATTGGCAACTCATGGACTTAATCTGACTGAATAACCAGGCCTGTTATGTTAGCATATTGGAAAACGGGAGGAATAGAAATTAGTCTAACTATCATTAAATCTTTAAATAGTGTTTAGCTATTTGAAGCTGTTTAGTAATTAATGATCTAATGCACTTGACAGAAGATTGCATTCTAGGGCAAAAAAATTAAGACGTAGTAAAAGTAAGGTACATAAATGGCTAAATTTAAATACGTGACTGTGACCTCTGGGATATATACTGATGTTTTCATTCAGTGACCTTTTACAGTAAATGTGTCACAGAATCGTCCGTGTAGCGCAATCGTCTCTGGGTTTCACTTACAGCAAACGAAGGTAGAAGGTGACAAAAGGGATCTTGCAGCCAGGTCCACCTGGGATATCACTGGTAGCGGAGTCACAATGAAAACAGCAGAGAGGTGAGCTAATTTACTGTGATCTACGGATGTACCGCTGTTGTTTTCGACCAGAAAGTGAAAACTGTAAAGCCGTGTTTTTACAATTTTTAAAAATTGTGCTTAAGCAACAAGCTCTTTGCCTTCTCGGTGAACACTTCGTTATTTTAGTACTTTCACAAATCAATACATTCATTTACCTTCTCTGTAAACGCTTTGTTTAGTTTTTTAGCATTTTCACGAATAAATACATTTATTTTTAAAAGCAGCACTGTGGGAAGTGATCAGAGTTCAAATCTACCTGATTATTAATATTGAAAACAAACACAACCGATCAATACAGACGTTTGTTTCTTTAAAAAAAAACACTATTTATTTGTATCTAATGTAATAATAATGCTTTACATGACATCATTCAAGTTCAAGGAGAAACTATAAAAAAATTTTTTTTTAGTAAACTACATATTCAGACTGTATGTGGCAACTATGAAGAAGAATGAAAAATGTAAAACTATCCATTCATTTAAAATCTATCGCAAACACTAATTGACAATTTACCCATTTCACATTTAAACCAATTACAATTTAAGAACTTTCAAAAAAAATAAATAAAAATAATATATAATACGTTGCCTAAGATCCCCATTTGAGAACTTGAACGCTAACAGCCGGTAGCCACCGGTGTGTGTTCCACTGGGCCTATGAAGGTCTCCCTGGGGACTAGGTCTTGCCCCAGAAGTCTCGCCTCTTCTGGGCCCGGGTCAGGACCTGAGAAGCCGTGGAACAGGAGGCAGCCGACCTGGACGAAATCTGGGACATCCTGTCGTCTGTGACAAAGAGAAACCCGGCCCGTAAACCCGACCCGAAATAACATCAGGCTCTAAAACTAAAAACCTACTTATCTCAAATGTGTTTCACGCGTAAAGAGCCACTGTAGCAATGTAGATTTCTGTAAGTCGAGCGTAAAGGTATTATGTCCAGCTTTACGTTTAAATGATATTTTATATCATTTTTATTTAAATAAAATGTATATATTTATGTATTTTATGCTAACAGTATTTAATTTAAATGCAAGGCCTTCCGTAGGGTTGCCGCAAACATTTTCTGCAACGTCGATCAATGCGTTAATCCTGATGATGATAAATCGTCTAAGATTTCAGTCAGACATTTGACAGTGAGAGGCAGATTGCTGGCAGGGCCTTTGCATTACTGCCTCCAGTGTGTGTGTTAGAAGGTTTAACTCTGGAGAACATTTCCACAACAGCATATTGTCAACGTTAGTTATGGGTTTTTTGGATACCGTGTCAAAAACGTTTTAAATTTAAAAGCTGTCCATGTCAATATATAAATACGTGCGTCCATACAATCAGTAATTAGTAATCAGTTACTACTAATTTGATTGTATGAAGGCACGTATTTATATATTGACATGGACAGCTTTTAAATTTAAAAAGTTTTTGACGCAGTATCCAAAAAGCACACACGGTATCACTTTTCCACAGCACACAAGTTCCCCCCCCATTGTTATATCTGAGTCCCTGACCTGTCCACTCAACCCAAAATGATAACCTTGGTTAGTTTTGTGATTGGAATCCATGCACAAGAACATGTTTGCGGAGTGCATTCCTTTATTTAAATAAAACAAAAGGTCTTTCCTCACACAAACTTTGGCTGAGGAGGCACTTGCTACCCTAGCCTGTTTAAAAACCCAACCCGACTGACTGTTCTCACGTTCATCTCACACTGAAGCTTGACAAACACCATGTCAAACTGCAGTGCAAACACCTTCATCCTCCTGGGTTAACATCAGACCCTAAGTTTAGAAAAATCTCCCTCAAAGGCGAAAATGTTCTTTTTTTTTCTTTTTGGTTAGTTTTTTTGTTGTGGTTTTGGAAGTGAAAAGGCACGCCGAATCCGCCCCGTAGTGGAGATGGTCGACCATTAATGCTGAATAACTGATGACGTAAAGAGCAAAACTCCGCTGTCTAATGTGGGTCGCTTCCTTCCCGCACTTACTGTTCGTCTGCACACACCACACCGAACCGATCAGACCAACCCTAGTCATCACGGATGTGCTTACCGACAACCCTCAGTCCTCGAGTGGCTGCTGCTGGCGTTTCGCCGTCGTTCAGCTAAACGACGATTTAGCTTCTTAGCAGACGCTACCATCCAGAGCAACTGTTCGAATTGCAAACAGTTGGCAGTTTCTATAGTGGCGCATTTATAGTGCTGGATAAGTGACTGGCTCGAGGAACACGGGCAAACACTAGATTGAGGCAGCTAAACCCCAGGTTGCAGCTTTGTGATCAGTGTTCAGTAGTAACATTACCATGTTCAGCAGCGGGGTACGCGTTGGAGGGGGGAAAGCAGGGCTCCGGCCTTTTTAGTCCCAGATTTCCTTAAAAAAAAAACCGTTAAAAGAGCAGGCGGGTTAATGAGGTGAACTTCAGGCCACAAGTTTTGCATGCTCATCCGTTAGGGACCGCGATGAAGGGCGGCTCATCCGACCGCATCACACATGTTACACCACTCAGAAGACCGCATCACACGTGTTAC
>JAOYSI010036376.1:0-29465 GCA_025775065.1 Hiodon alosoides
AACACACACACACAGACACACACACACACACACACACACACACACACACACACACAGACACCCAGACACACGCACACACACACACAGACACCCAGACACACGCACACACACACACACACAGACACACGCACACACACACACGCACACACACATAGACACCCAGACACACACACACACACACACCCAGTGTTGACGGCATGCTCATTGGATAGAAGGAGCCATAGACACGCCCATTTTTCACCAGATTGAGCGTCACAAAAGGAAGGTTATTGACCTTCCCCACTACATTAAACCATGAGGTTATTGTACAGGTGAACAGAAATCGGACGCTGGCCCTTTAATTCATCAAACACAAAAAAAACAAAAAAAAACACTCACACCCCAAAACAGGCATAGTCCGTATCTACACGCTGCATTCCAAAGGGAGATGTTTTCAATTCACTCATTATGGAAGGGTCACTCTGGGTCAAGTTCAATGCCATGGAAGAGAAGCGTTCGCTGCAAGGCACACCACCCACGCAGGGAGCTCGGTGGAGGGAGAATTGCATGAACTGTGTAACCTAATTTTTTGGGCAAATACTAGATTATTAGCCCTCTGCTATTTACATTACATTACATTTAAAAAACCCCCCCAAAAAACCGAACATTAGCGATTCTGTTGGGGGAAGGTGACAGCGACCACAACAAAGTAGACATGCTCTCTAGAAGCACTGGTCTGTAATGATGCTATTAGTATGCATGTAGCTGGGCCCAGATGTCACCTATGAAACAGTCCGAGCCCCCTTTAGCATGCGGCTGCACCCGGCCCCCACCCCCGCCATCCCCGGCTGTAATGGCTTTAGACTGTATTCAAGGCAGGGCCGCTCAATGATCTCCGCTAGCCGAACCGTGGGATCCGGGGCCATAACAATGGGCAGACGGAACATGACCAGCCTGCACCCAAACGGAGCTCGCCTTTGTCTGGGGCCGAAAGGGGACGGTGACAAAACCGTGAAGCCACGCCCCCCCGTTTACTAACGGCCAGGCGTCAGGGTGCCTCATCTATCCGACCGGAGCGGTGGACGGGGAGGACAGCGTGGAGTGAGGTCTGCTCTGGATGCAGACCTGGAGCGTATTTGTAGTCAGACTGGTGTCATGGGCGGGGCGCACGCCTTTCCGCTGCAAACTCCCCCGTCACTCTTGCTGACGAGTGCCTGGGGCAATGCTTTACACAGGCTAGCCTTTTAACAGCAAATATTAAACCGTTTCTCACATGTGTTTCTCACATGTGTTTCTCAAATAACTATCGCTGTCACTGCCTTACTGTCCGTATTCAAGTCTTTGCTTTCCATATTTCCGCGTAATCAGATTTATAGTGCGATACCATGGGGAGAGGCTTGTGATTTGGGCAACTGCCCCTGGGCTAAATGACGAACCTGGCTTAAGCGCCATGTTGTCCTGACATTGTAACCACATCACAGGAATGTCGTCCGTTTGTTGTGGATTTTTTGTTTAAGTCAGCTGTGAGACTTATGGAGAGGGCAGCCTTTCCCCAGCTCAGGGTTAAAATCAGAAAGCTGTCTTCTCGTGAGGACTCGTGAGGCTCTGTTTCTGTTTCCGTCAGGCCTGCTCTGGGAAATCGAGCGAGGCGACCGGCGACTGCAGACTGTGTACTGTGGATTTGGGAGAAATCGCACTAATTGCGGGGTTTTCCGGTTCACTCCAGCGTTGTCGTCTGTCCCGTGCCTTTGGGAGGCCTTCCCCTTCACCAGACCAGGGACCTCGAGGCTTCCACACAAGTCTGCTGGCCTGGCTGTGCCACGCGGCTCTGTTATTTGAAGGAGCCCGTGGATTCAGAGGTAACCCCTGCTGTGGGAAGGCCCCTGGAGCCCGCCTCCGCCGGGCGCCTGGGCCCAGACTGGCCTGAAACGCGAGACGCAGTCCGCCAGAAACGCCGGGCTCTGAACCTGATTCTGTTTAATCTCTGTGTTTGTTTGTATCAATGAAGCGGTCTCACATCCCTTACAGATAAACGGGGGGTGACTCTGTTAAAGTTTTTTGCATTTGACTTGGATGGCAGCCTGGGCCCAGTTATTTGTACGACAGGAGGGGGGTTCCCTGTGGTAGCTGATTGCCTCCAAGGTAGCCGTCTGTGATGTCTGGCGGTCGACGATTGGGCCGGTATCTATGGGCTTTGGAGAGACTGGGGTGGTCAGTGGCTTAGCCTGCTGGGCCAATGCTTCTGTGCTGCTGATTCAAGGTCTCAAAGGGACTGTTGCGGAAGCTTCAGAATGTTCTGGGAGATTCCCAACAGACCCATTAGGGGATTAAACATGTGGACCTGATAGGGGATTAGACATGTGAGACCGAATGAGGGGCCGCCTACCCGAGCAAGGGCCCGCCTTCTGAGCAAGGGCCCGCCTACCCGAGCAAGGGCCCGCCTTCTGAGCAAGGGCCCGCCTTCAAAGTGAAGTCCCCCCAGCTTTTGTTAAATTGCCGCCCTCATTGATAATCCTCTCAACCACCACAGTCCTCACAGAGGAAAAAAAATAAAGGAGTTTAATTATAATTAGCTCCGTTGCACCTTCCACTCAGTCTGTTCGAGAGTTTGCTACTTTTCTTTCTTTTTCCCTGAACAACGAAACGCCTTCTTCTCTTTGGTAAGATTTCGCTTTTTGTTTGAGCCCAAACCTCCAGAGAGGTTAAGAGATACGGTTCCCTCCTTCTCTTCCCTACATTACTCATCTCACTGTCATCTCACATTGAAACTGCAGGAACAGGAACCTTGAATAAAAAGAATGCATCATTTTGCTCTAGGATTAATTCTGAAATAGCACTTGGTATTCTTGGGCAACCCTCCCGATGCTCATATTGTCAATGAAACCAGCACCGCCTATCACACGGTCAGACAGTGCAGTAGCTATTGTTCTTGTTTTTTGCCTCTGTAACCTTTGACAAGTTGACATAAGGTGTTTAAGTCAATCAGCATTAACCAAAACGCTGGGTAGCCCTGTAGCGGTGGGGGTGAAACTGACACGTGCAGATATACCAAATCCAACCAGCGAATTCTGTTGAAACGGATTTGGCGGAGAGCGCCAGGGCCCTGTTTTTTTGGGGGGTTTCAGACGCAGTCCCGTGACTCATGCCTCGACGTTCCCGTGGAGGGAGACGTGTCCCCTGAATCCTCTCGGCAGAGGAGCAGGTAAAGGCCTTCACTGCAGACCTGTGCTGAGGCCTTGGTCTTGCCGCAGATCAACTTTGGGATTAATCACGGCGATATAAACAGGTCTCCGAGCCAGCGGACGCTGGAAAAAGTGGCTGTGGCTATTTTGGTATGTAAGCTGCGTTAAAGAGACAGTAACACCCTAAAAGCCAAAAGCAACCCACGCCAGCCGCCGTGTCAGCATATTGTGTTCAGTTCCAAAATTAAGCAGAATTAAAACTTGGATCCTGCTGCTGTCTTGGCCTTTGAACACAGACTCTGGTTAGCTGGCAGATTCCAGTGCAACCACGTGTTCCTTATGGTTTATTGCTGCAATACAATTCACTGTCATGCACTCTCAAAACGGCTATTTCCGTTCTGTTTGACATTCAGATTTAGTGTCTGTGGTTTACCTGGGAGTCACTGCGACTCTGCCTCAGCAGGGATGTCACTGCAGACGTAAGTACATATCAACATAAAGTAGTTGATTATTTTAAAAAGACATATTTGAATATGCCCTCTGGAAAGCGTTGCTCCGTTTCACAAAAGCTTCCCAAACCTTTTCTGCACCCTCCACGGCAGCTTGGTGGTGCTATGTTTGCTTGCTGTCTGCATCATGAATGGAGCTGAGGCAAAGATGGGGGTGGGGGGGGGGGGGGGGGGCCGGCCGTGGTTTTGTGCGGTTTTTGCCTCGATGCGTCCGTGCTGAGTTCACAGGAAGAGGTACTGTGTTCAGGCTCTGCCATAACTTCAGTTGCGTCCTGATGTGTCGCAGAACTTTCTCCTGGTTTTTTTTTTTTTTTTTATGTATTTTTTGCTGTGACAGCAGAAAAGATGTAAGCAGCTGCCGGCGGTGTATTTGTGCTGGAAGAGCCCGTCCGCCTCTCTTCCCCCTGGGCTGTGTTCCCCCTCCGAGCTGACAGGCGGTGCCGACCCCCCCCCCCCCCTTCACCATCGTCTCCCAGGTACCCGCCGTTTTTGGATCACAGCGGCGTTTTGGGGAACGCGTACCCAGTGACTGACACCCCTTCTCGCCTTAACGGTGCCGATATAAGATCAGACCTGTCTCAGGGCCTCGGATGCGCACAAGAAAGGTACCTTTCTTCCCCCCCCTTATTAAAGTTTCATGAAGGTGTATGTTGGGAATTCATTATGGATGAGACGGAAGGGTCAGTGCAAGGTCACAAACTTTAGCTCTCGTCACCGCCCGACAGGAAGTAACGCCTGGCGAACCGGGCGCTCTTGTTTGCGCTGGCTGGAAACTTTCCGCGTTTGTGCAGCAGTCGGATCCCTGTTCTCTGACACTCTGCTGTCGGGGGTGTTTTCAGGGAGGCCTCTGGAGAAAAAACTTTACGTAACGCCCCCTGGGCTGAGCTTAGGACAGGGCCTGTTCTTTGCATCGGGATTTTGGTGTAGAGGTGACCACGTACGATTTTTGTGATCGGTGGAAAAGGAGATAACTGTTTAGTACTCATTATCAGTCAGGCTAAAAAAAGCTGATAATTGCTGGCAACATCGTTGTTTTAAAAAAGAATCTGCAACACGTCTGGTAAACAGCCCTGAAGGAGCTGTTGTTTGATTAGTCTTCTTCATAGTGGGCGTAAAGAAAATGAACTCAGGTCCTGGAGTCATTAAAATTTTTAAATTAAATATTGAAACAATAGCACATTGTTTCCATCCGAACTGCCTGTCCAGGGCAGTGGTCTGGATCTGATCGAGTGTGGCTTGGGGCAGTATCCATGCATTGGTCCAACTTTTCTGGCGTGGCTTGGGGCAGTACCCACATATTGGCCCAGTCTGCTCAGACCGGCCTGTCGGCTGTGGCCTGAGCGGGGCCGAGGCGTAGGGTGTGGGTAGAGGCTGGCCCTGCCTGGTGTGTCTGGGAAGTCTGCCGGCCAGCTGGACGGGAGAACTGCCCCTCTCCCACAGCCTCATCAGCGCCCCTGTGAAGCAGCAAACAGGCGCGGTGGTGTATCCGCACCTGCTGGGACCCCTCTCAGTCCACCGGCGCAGCAGGGACCCTGCGCCCCTTCAGAAGAAAAAAAAACCCAGGAAAAAGAAAAGTAATTCACACTCATCTCCATCTGATTTATTTATTTATTTATTTCTCATTCCCGCCGGGCTGCTGTGGCGCCATCAGAGGAGGTGGAGGTCCAGGTGTTTCAGCCCAGAGTCCCTGCTCCAACAGGCCTGGCGCAGGGAAGAGATTGGGGTCTCGCTATTCCAATCTTCAGCTGGAGGAAGGGAGGGGGGGGGTATTCATTTTTGAATACATATAAATTTTGGTATTCCCAAAAGCTGCCCGGCGATGCCTTTCGCGGTGCCACTCCACAGCAAGTCATTATCGCGCCACCATGACTTGCCACTTCCAGATTACTTGAGATATTTAAATGTAATTGATGGTGGTGAGCGGGACTGGGGCGGGGGGCGGGCGAGGCGCGTTGGTCCCCCCGCTCAGCAGCGGGTGCCGCAGGCCGGGGGGAACCGGGAAACCGGGAAGGAAGTTACACACCTGGATCCAGGCCCCTCTTGGTGCGCTCCGTCAGGTCGCTTCTAGGCATGGATGGATCTGCAACGTACAACCCACCTGTCCCGCCCCAATCCCGTCCTGCCCCAGGAGCACAAGGATAATCAGACAGACACCCCATTTAAAAAAAAGAGAGTGAGTCTTTCTGGGCTCACCTATCCTTCCACGGTTCTCTCCAGTATGGAGTGTGTTTGGGGGGCTGGATGATCAGTGTTTGTGGCTAGTGGAGTTGCCACGGAGACAGGGGAATGGGGTTTAAACGAGGAATGCCATCTCTCATCGCAGATCTACCCACGATAAGTAGCTTTTGGGCGGAGGTTTATAGCCAGCATGCACATGGGTTCATTTATCTTTTACAAAAGATAAAATTATTCACACATTCAGAAAAGACACGGCTCTCGAGTGTCTCGTCAGAACCAGACGTTTTTCATGAAAGTTTGTCCGTCATAGCTGTCTTACTAAAGAATTACGCCTGCCTGATATTCCTGTTTGTTACATAAAGCAAAACCATACATAAAACAAGTAGGCGGACTCTATCCGAGTGACTGTTGTCTCGGTTTCTGGTCTGGGGACTCTGAGAACCCTAACCCTAACCCAACAAAGACACAAACTGGACCCCTTAAGCATGGCCTAACCCTTAACCTAACCATACACTAACCCAACAAAGGCACACACTGTCACTGGACAGCTTAAGCATAGTCTAACCCTAACCCAACAAAGACACAAACTGTCACCGGATAGCTTAAGCTTGGCCTAACCCTAACCCTAACCCTAACCCAACAAAGACACAAACTGTCACCGGATAGCTTAAGCTTGGCCTAACCCTAACCCTAACCCAACAAAGACACAAACTGTCACCGGATAGCTTAAGCTTGGCCTAACCCTAACCCAACAAAGACACAAACTGTCACCGGATAGCTTAAGCTTGGCCTAACCCTAACCCTAACCCAACAAAGACACAAACTGTCACCGGATAGCTTAAGCAAGGCTTAACCCTAACCCAACAAAGACACAAACTGTCACCGGATAGCTTAAGCTTGGCCTAACCCTAACCCCAACCCAACAAAGACACAAACTGTCACCGGATAGCTTAAGGACAGGCTTTGTGCACTCACCCACTAGTGGCTACCAGGGAGAACATATTTCACTGTTCAAGCTATTTTGCTTGTGGTTTTATTTTTTTTGTTTTCTTTGCACTTATTTATTTGTGCGCGTGCATGTGTGAGTGCATACGAATTGCAAGGATATTGTAATTGGTGTTTGGTGACCTGCATCCTTCTCACGGAACAGTTCCTCCGATCCCCCGCTTTCCATCAGCCTGTTTTCACCAGGCATTACCAAAGTGTCGGTCACACCATTTAAAACGTGATGGCTTTGACCTCTCTTTTGCATATGTTTTGGTTGGTGGCTGAAGGTAGTCTGTAAGGGATTTTGTCATTGACACTTTCTAAATTGCCTTCTGAGCACAAACACACACACACATGCACGCACTCACTCTCACACACACACACACTCACACTTGCGCACACACACACACACACACACACACACACACACACACACAAACATACACACACACATGCACATGAAAACACACTCACAATCGTACACACACATACACACACACACACAAATACATACACACACGCGCACATGCACACACATACAACACACACACATGAAATGTTAGCAGGTTTTTGTATTCTTTCAAAAATGAAAAACAGGAAACGGGTGTCACTGCAGTCGAATAGGATTAGAACAGAACCTGGATTAAAGGAAATCCACTGTAGCTCATAACAATGTGCTTCAGACAAAATGGTACTTTTTTTCTTTACATGAATTTACAAATGAATGACTGCTTAACCCCTGGAAATAGGGGATAGATGAAGAATTTCCCTTTCCTTTTGCTTTACTCTGTAACTCGGTATTCTGAGGACTGTTTGTTCATATCAATATCCACGGCAAATTGAATGGTCATTGAAAGGTTGTGAAATGGTACTGGTAGATTAGTTATGGCATGTATTTTAGTTACTAAGGTCAGATTTCCTGTACTTAGCCCAAATGGAGATTTATGTCGTTGTTCTGCCTTTTGTGAGGCAACGTCATTAATACTACCACAGCTTTATAATTTGGTCTTAACTGCATGTCTGGAATGTACACACAGTCAAACATTTTTCATTCTACTTTTTCAAGTATTTTTCATTTTCATTTTCGAGTTCTTCTGAGGGTAAATTCTGGCAACACTTTGTATATTATACCCCAAAAACATTTTTTGTGCATTCTAGAAATTATTTCATTGGGAGTCCAACGATAGAAAAAACTTTTTTTTTTTTTTACCCAGAAATCAGAATTTTGTGGTGGAATTCCAACACATGACACTTGGGAAATTTTTGTGAGCTTTAAAGGAATATAATTCAAAATAGCACTATTGTTTCTTTGCGGTTTGATGGCGTATTAGCATAGTAAGCATTCAATACAAATAGTTTTTATAGCTGTTTTTAAAATACTATTCAAATTAGGATATTTCTTTCTTTTAATCTATGCATGCAGTTATTTATGTATTTCCATATTCTTACTTATTTATACATAAACACAGTTAGACCACAGAGACCTCCTTCCCACTGGGCCTGAAGATTAATTTGATCTCCAGGTTTAAAAACATAAAACAAAGAAAGTGCTGCATTCTCTTCACAAAAATAAAACTATTTTCTGAGCCTGACCACATGTGCACCCGACATAGCAAGGGGTGACCCGTAACACCCGTTCCCTTCCACCAAAGTTAACCCCCCGTTCCCCTCCACTAACGGTAACACCTGTTCCCCTCCACCAAAGTTAACCCCCCGTTCCCCTCCACCAAAGTTAACCCCCCGTTCCCCTCCACTAACGGTAACACCCGCTCCCCTCCACTAACGGTAACACCCGCTCCCCTCCACCAAAGTTAACACCCGCTTGCCCTCCACTAAGTGTAAGACCCGCTTACCCTTCATCAACGTGAACACCTGTTCCACTCCACCAACGGTAACCGCCACTCAACCTCCACCAACGGTAACACCCGCTCAACCTCCACCAATATGAGGGCGCAAAGAAAAAGCCGGGTAAGGAAGTGTCTTAAAATGAGAAGCGAACACCTCCTTTTCTCATAGCTTGAATTGTGTTGCGATATGGGCATGGGGGTTCCCATCATTTCCATTTCAGTTCACAGAGGGAGCCGCCATTCAGCGCTGCTCTGCCGCTGAGTGAAGCAGAAGGCATTGTCTGATTATTACGCAACCGTGGCATGCTATCGCAAAAATGATCAAATTCACTCTTTCTGTAGTGCATTTTTAAACATTTGCATATTTTTCACTGAAAATCAGAACTTGAGAAGGGAATGGTGCTGAACATTTATTGGTTTTAGTTACGAGGCAAATAATCCTTTTTCATGTATTCGTCTGTGTGTTTGGAGAGAGCAGTAACGAGATTTTCATGACATGCTTGGGGAAACAAACATGGCAGCCCTGGCTCTGCCCGAGGTAGGCACCTGCATCAGGGCGGTAATTATCAGCGGCCCTGGTAGGCCCCCTCACCTGCCCCGCTCTGTGAGTTCCCCCCAGCCTTTTCTGCGTCTATTAATGCCAAAGAACCAGAGCTCGTCTGCTGTTCCCTCGCCGAAGCACACGGGACGGAGTCCGGCCTGGTCCTTCACTGTCAATGCCGCCCCCCCCTATTTTTTACAGCTATGATCCTTTTCTTCCCGCCCGGTCTGATGTCCGCTGCCGTAAGCCTCGACTGGCTCAAGTACAGGCTACCGCGGCAACCATCCGCTCAGACACGCACACACAGAAGGCGAGGTGCTTCATTGAGTGGAGCAGTCAAAAAACCTACAAAGTTCCTTGTGATAATCCCATTCGTTCTGTCCTCTGCTGATTCCGAGTCTAAGCCTGTACAATTATTCAAATCCCGGCTTTTAGTTGCAGCATACACCTCGCCGTGGGGCTGCGCCTCTGTAATCTTGCCTTTGGCCTTGCATTTCAAACGGAATTAATTCCCATAAGGAATGCATATGAAGAGAGGCGCCAGTTTCTGTAATCCTGCCGTTTAAGTTTCTGAAACTTACACCTGTCATGTTGTCTAAACCGAGTGGTTGTGGTGGCAGATAGCTGAGCTGTAAATCCCTAGGGCTGCTGCTTTTTATTATTCCGTGTTTAAGACACCCCCAGCCATACCCCCCCCCTTCACCCAAACACCACCACCTTCACCCACACACGCTCTTAACTCCCCGCGGCGGGCGCCCACCATTGTTCAGGGCAGTGCTGGCCATGTCGCAGGACCAGATAGCTGAAGACGGCTTAGCTGCAGATCGCAGACGGGCAAACCTTCACGGTGCTGTGTTCTGGAGGGCAGAGTGCTGCACAGTTATGCCAGATATTTCCTCTTCAGTCATTACTATGCGCGGACATACTGCGTCTGAGAAACTTTGTTAAAATTGTTTACCTTTGCTGAGCTTATAGTTGTAGACTTTCACAACTGAATATTTACTGGAGGCAGAACCTCTCTGAAGGGTGCATTAGCTCTGCCTCAGGGACGCAAACTACCCTTCAGGTCAAATTCGCCGTTCCGAATCCAAAATATGTCACCTACATGATTTGTATAGGCCATAAGGAGATTTTTTTTTGGGGGGGGGGGGGCTGTGAAGGGCAGATTTGATACAAACAAATCTTTTAACTGAACAAAACGAACCGCATCACTTCCATCGAATGTGTCGTTCAGTTGACTCCCTCCTACTAAATGTCTTTATGAAGCAGCCCGTGTGTCCTATCTGACTCACTCTTGCCAACTTATTGAGTGATATATGAGGTAGCCAATAAAGTTCAGTTCGGCAGCTTCTACCTGATGTGAGTGGTGCTTGTGGAGGATACAAATACTAATGGGCGCAAAGTGCACGCCTTCCCAGAGTGTCTGAGCCTGTGAATGCATACAGGGACACGATGTGAGGTACTTCTACTTCACTGCAAATGATAAAACTGACATTTGAAAAGCTATGAAAATGTTAAGAGTACAAGAACGGATAACAAAAAGCAGCAGGCTGGTTAAGTTAGTAGCAACACCGACTTCAACAAAAAAAGTTGACTTGACAAGCGACTAGCCAGCTTGTAAGGTTTCCCAATGTTAGCTCGCTGAGGCTGAATTAATCTGAATCGACCCCTCCGTTTGCTAGCTAGCCAGCATTAGCTAACTTCCTAATGTAAGCTAACTAAGGATTCAGTAGACCTGTAATGTGAGCGCTTGCAATCAGAAGAATTTAGAGTTTAGACACATTCCGTGGAGTTAATCCACCCTCCACTGTAAGCTAATAGTTAGATGTCAGTATAAATTTAGTTTGGGTGGTAAAATTAGCTGGCTAGGAAGGCATTTTGAGCTAAGAATTTTTGTAGCTAATTTTCCAGAAATCTAGGGTAAGATTTTCTACATTGTTTTTTGTTAAAAATCACTTGAAAAGGACATTTTGAAGTTGAATTTCTTCACCTTTTTCAACCCTGACGAGGTGGCATCCCTGCTGTGCCCTTTCTCGGATCTGAGCCTCCTTAACCACTGAACCTCGCCGCCCCCTGGTGGTAAAGGAAGTGTCTTCACCTGGGCCGCGGTGCCAGTACCGGGGCCTCGAGTTTGGATGAGGCCTGCAGGCCTAGCTTGGGCCCAGCGGTAGAGTGCTGAGCCCTGGGAGAGGGCGGCAGGCGGTACTCGGGCCCCGCGCCACGCGAGCAGCTGCCGGGAGGGAAGTGCGGTCTGGCCCCAACAGCTGCACGTGAGCCTCGGGTAACCGCCAGCTTCCAGCGAGCCGCACTAGCCCCAGACGAGCGACAGGGGACCACCGCTCCACACAGACATCTGTCCCGTAACAAAGTTCCCTGCCCAGCTCTGGAGAGTTGCAGTGTCGTTTGCGCGCCACTCGGTGATTGGCACAGCCGTAGGGGCTGCAGTTCCCTTTCCAAAATGAACATTATTTGTTGGGGTTGAAAATACAGCCAGTAAACAATAGCAAATATATGTAGGGGAGCTAGTGGGTTTGCAAAAGGGAGACGTCTGTGACGACGAATTAGATGTAACCATTGATGTGTGTTTGCCTTCAAAAGTTACGCTAGGTTACGTTGGGTTATGCTAGGTTATGCTAGGTAAAGAATGAGGAGGAAAAGTTGGTTGGGCCTCAGCAACCGGAAACTTCCAGAAGCTACCCAAGTCCTCCCTGACCCATGTCTGTTCACGTTTCCATTTTTATCTGTCATCTTACTGTTATTTAAAGTCTCTCGTGGATGGGAAAAATTGGCTATACAAATGTGTCTGTGTGCTTCGCAGATTATGTTGAAGGTCCAGAACGTATACGATGAAAATATTTTTACCAAGTTGGCGAGGCAGTTTTTAACGTTTTTATTCCTGTTATTTCAGGCTTTGCGTCTGACAGGCTGTCAGTAGCGTAGGCTCAGCCGTGGACAGCCGGGGAGGTTTATTGTAACGCCGGCTGCGGGTATCTGATATCCATTTCGTCGAAACAGCGTGGGCACCATCTGCCTGCCTGTCCTGCAGAGACGATCCTGGCACGGCATACCGTACCACTCTGCGTAAGGCTGTATCTCCCCCACCCGGAGGACGCCCAGACCCATGGGCCGGTCACTGTGGGCATCGGAAGAGTTAAAGCTGGTGGGGGCTCGCTAAAATGCTGTTCTAATGAGCGACCATATTATTCAAAATCCACTTTCTTTATGTTCTGTTTATGTTTTCCAATTGGATTTTGGTCTAAAATTCTTATACTTCTAACTTTTTTTTACTAGACTAGCACAGACGTCAGTGACAGTGCATGTCATGACTATTGCAATGAAGTTTACAGGCATTGGACGGCTTTGACCTAACAGCTAGAGAACTTTTTTTCAGGAGTACGTTTCAACGATGTTATGTTTCTCAAATGTAAAATTGCTTCTCTGTCCATGCTTGGCTTTGTGCTGTCGTCTTAGCGGGCACAGCCGGCGTTGCGGCTAGCCTGTGGTTAGCCTTTTAATTCATGGTTAACCATGGACATTTCCATTATAATCGGCTCAGCCCAGCAACTCGCCACTTCTTTCTTTACATCTGGGATTTTTAACTCAGAGGCAAAAAAATCGTACCCTCTTAAATGTAAAGTGCATAACTGGAGTCACCGCTGAACAGTCAACCTTGTCTTTTTGTGTCTGTCAAAGCCATGCTTTTACTGTATTAAATGTGAGATTTGTATGTGATCGTTTGCTGGTGTAATGATCAACTTTGGGTTGAGCAGTCAACCGCAGAAGTCTGGCAGCCAGTTTGAGCACACACAACGAGCTCTCGGGCCATCAAGGGCTGCCCTGCTGGATGAAGTTTGGCAGCCCGGGACTCAGGCCAGGGCTGTTCGGACTGACGCTTGCCTGCTTGGATAAACGGCCAGAGGCACCTCCAGCTCCACAGGTGAGTTCAATACGCTGGAGGCTACGCCGGTGCTGAGACGAGATGAGGAAATGGTTTCTCTCGCCTCAGGCAGGGATGATTGTAGATTCTGCTGCAGTGCCGGTGCTCGTTAACCCTTGATTGGCCCGGGCCTTAGCCGGTATCTGTAACTAGCCTTAGCGGCAAGTGCTTGTTGAGCCTTCGAGTCCGAAATGGATAGTCACTGAATTGGAATGCAGCCACCGAACCGTTTATTCGCTTAGTCAAATGTTCAGTCACGGTTTTTAAGGCCTTGTCACGTGTGGCAAATATGACGATAATAAGGGCTGAATCAATGCTAAGCACCGGGTCATTAGCGCCCTTAGCCCCACAAACTGTGCTGCAGCAGGTGTGGACGAAGTGGCACTCTTTCCCACCCACAGCCAGGACACGTTTGGCCAGACAGAGTCAGCTTTGTCATCTCAGCGGGAAGACATAATTGGCACTTAATGTGCCCCCTTGGAGGGGCTGTCGTGGAGCGGGGGGCAGTTGGGTGGGGGTCATTTCTCACATGGCTTCAATCTGGCAGACGGAGGCCAGCGGGTTCCAGCACCTTGGCTCAGTGAGAGTTTTACTCTCTCTATCTCTCCCACACACACTCTCACACACACACATACAAGGCATGCTCAGTTGCGGCCATTGGGTCCAATCCAAATGTGCTTAATCATCTTCTATGAGGATGTTACCTGGGTTTTAATTACTAATGTGTTAAAAAAAAAGGCAAGATGGTGAGGAGAACTTGTGGAGATGGTGGAGTGAACCTGGGCAGATGGTGGTGAAAATCTGGGGAGAGAATGGGGAAACCATGAGGACATGGTGGGGAGATGAAGGTTAGATCCTAGGGAGTTGGTCGGGAGACCCTGGCGAGCTGGTGGTGTAAACCGGGGGAGATGGTGGGGCGAACCTGGGGAGAGAATAGGGAGACCCTTGGGACGCGGTGGAGTAACCGCTTTGTGTTTATCTAGCTACACATCGTTGGACATAGGGATTAAACAAGCCCGTCTCAGCGTTGCTTTTCCATATTCTAAAAAAGTCACGAATTGGCTTTGGACCCGGTTCGAGCTGGGAACTCTCCTATGACCCCCTGGTAGCCCTCAGACGAAAGGTTTTCCATGTCACGCAACTGCTGGAGAAATTCATCTCACTTTGTGTGTGTTCTTCATCTGTGCCTCTCAGCTGAATGAAGTCAGAATGAAATGCCTAATAAAGTCTTTAACTGCCCCTGGGTTGGGCTGCGTCCACACCATCTGGGCACTGGTTTGGCATTCACAGCCGTGTTTGGTGAACTTATTTTCTTCTCGCCGGGAAGACAAGCTGCCATCCGTGGCCTTGTGATTGTAGAGTAAAGCGCAACTAAGCCTGGGCTCAGCCTCTAATGAAAAGATTTGCCGCGTATTTCCTCCTTGTTGTGCCTCTATTCAACAAGGAGTGACTCTGAATCCTGTAATCCCTCATCTGCAGGTACTTGGGATAGACAAAAGATGCAGTGTTTCCCACCTGTACCACTGGGAAAAAAATCATATCATTTGGTCAATAACTTCTTTATTACTATGATATCACTCCCAGCTAAATCATTTTGGAGTTTTCGATTTTTTTCAAATATTGAGCGGTGAGCCTTCTGAAAGTAAGCACATATTTAAAAAACAAATTATTGTTTTATTATTTATTGGTCTGCTTTCATCCATACATCATGCTGCTTAATTTTTAATTTTTAATTTTACTTCATGGGTGCAAAATAAGAAACGAGGCTCCACTACAGTGACTCTTGGGTCCAGGCTGATGGTATCTTCTCTGACTGTACAAGCTACAACTCTTTTGACTTGGTCTGGTGTAGCTAGGGCCACCAAGCCCAACAGGAGAACATGCATTCAACTGGGAAAAATAATTGCCCACAGAGACCTGTATTAGAAGAGCATGCTGTTGTGGGATAGTTGTTCAGCCAGTTTGGAAAACAGCTCCAAGCCAAATTAAAGAAGAAATGTATCCTTAATAATAAAATTATTGTTATGATAAATTAAATATAAATGATTATTCTGAGTAACTATCAAGACTAAACTGGTACACGAGAATATTATTAATTACATAACCCTTAAACCCTGTGAGAACAGCTTTAACTTGCCCTTTGAAAACATTCATCTGATCAAAGACCCTGTTTGAGTAAGTGTGAAGGGTGGATTCTCCTGTTCTCCTCCCGGTATTGCCCCAGAGCGCACGCTGTAATCGTGGGTCCAGATTGTCCGTGCGTCTCCTCACCGCGGCGTCTCCTCACCAGGGTAGGCCCCCTCACTGCTCTGTGACTTCCTCCCTGGGAAAACGCCTCCTCCAGCTCGTTTGGGGGGTGGGGGAGCACTAAAGGAGGGAAGGGGCCCTCTCCACCGCCATGGGCGCGCCGCCACGTCACATCGCCATGACATTCCGCCACACCCCGTCCCGGGAGAGAGAGGTTTCGCGCGTATTAACAAACTCTTGCAGCTATTTCCTAAATACGCTTCCATGTCCATACTATTATCCATTTTTCACGTCCAATTGCTCTGTTATGGTAATCTTCAGGAGCACACCATGCTGTAATTACTTACAGCTGACATAAGAAAGAAATCCCCCCCACCACCATTCTGCTGGTGGCTCTTTCTACGCTGTTAACCCCTTCCTGGTTATTATTAATTCACTCCCAGTGATTCTGAACTACTGCCGTTGGGCCTCAGACTGCGCTCCAAGGCCATCAGAAGGGCTGAAACTCAGTGGGCTTAATTACACTACCCTCCCCATTCTCTGGCGCTTGTTGCCTGATTTTGGTTGCTGTTCCTCCTTGGTAGGGGCACCGACGTTGTGCTCTGGTTAACTCACGGGCGTGTTTAGGTTTGTTTGAAGCTTGGCTTTCCGATTCATCTGTTTGTAATTATTGTGGCACTGTGGTGTTGCAGGTACCATGGCTATGAGTGTACAGAAATATTTTTGATGATATTAATGTTTCCCAGTTTGGTGAATTTGTTGCTCGTGTATTATCTGAGTGTCTGCTGGTGAGGCTGCGACTTTGCCAAAACACAGTGTCATTATTTGAAATCTTCGCAGCGCTCTTCATTAAGATAACACAGGGTCGGGTCATCACGCAGTTTCCGGTCGGTGTGCGCCTGTCAGGCGGTTTTTGTCTGAGTCAGTTGAAACACAAAAGGAGAAGCGGTCTCAATTACAACCCAGACGAGACTGAAGCCTGGTTATGGCAGGGATTTCCATGAGATTTGTCAGATTTCGATATCTAAGCAACGACATTAAACCATAAAATGCCTGTTGGGTTGTAAGATAACCCCTAGATTTAGTGTAGAGATACAAGCGGAAATCGGCGGCGTTCCTTACAGTACATCGCAGTTCTCGTCTGTAGCCTGTTCGGCTTTCGTTTGCAGTGAGATAAACCCACATAGACCTTGACCTACCTACACAGTTACGCGCGTCGTTGTTTTTTTTTTGTCTCCGTGCTTTGTAACGCTGTTTGGGATCTTGCTGTGGCGCCTTAAAGACAAGGACACACCAGTGGCCGACCATTTGCCCTTCTCAGTGGCCTTGCTGAGTGTCCCAAAATCTCTTTCAGCAGTTTGAGCCAAATCATGAGGCTGACTGACACTCTGGTTGTTATCAACTGACGATTGAACTCTTATTTACATGCCCCACAGTTTTTAGGAAAACCTTTTAAGAAGATCAGGATTGATTAAGATGGTGGAGAACCTACACGTGTACTGTCCAGAAAACCATGTGGTCACCCGCTGACCCGCCTGTATGGCTGTACTGGCAAATTTGTGACGTTTTAGTGACGTTGATTCAGCCTCTCAGAAACGTCCGGCGCTTGTTATTTGAATCCTACTGGACACCACTCGGGCAACGATTGTTTTGGCGGCTGTTTCTTTCAGAATATCGTTCAAGAACGCCTATGCTGCGTGGGCCATTGGTTATTATTTTCTCACAGTTGATGTTTATACCCTCGTCAGATGTTTTAGCTCTGCCCATATACAACTGTGCTATCAGGCTGTCACCACAATTTCTCCAGTGTGCTCACTCGGATTCAGTTCGCTATAAATCCGCTGTGCATCCTGTCATCCACCAAAGTGGGGCAGAGTTATGGGCCCGGCCAGGACACCCGCCATCACATCGCAACGAAGCTGGGAGTCTCCAGCGTTGAAGTTCAGCCCTGTGTGACCTCCCAGATCCCCCTCATGTTCACGCACCATCAGTGCGTCCTAAAGCTGCCATGCAGACCTGCAGTGGTGCAGCCACCATCAAAAGTCATCGAACCGCTTTTAAGAAGTCACATCTGCTTAAAATGGTGCTTCGTGGCGCATTGTAAAAAAAAATATAAACAATAGATGATGGTAATATTCCGAAAGTTATTGAACAAATCTCCTAAGCGTGAATTATAACAGATGTTTGTTTGTTTAGTTTATTCACTGTTATTAATCAGGAGTGCAATCGTTTAGATTCCATTAGGGCCTGGTACCAGGAGTCAAGGCATGTGCCATGAATGGGTAGGGGGTGGGTGGTGGGGGGAGGCACCGATCCGTTCTTCTCCCCTTTTTGAAGTTGGTGCCTGATGGGAGGCGATTTGGGTCAGTGCGCGGAGCTGAGCCCCCTCCGTGCCTCCCTGCCACACACACACACGCACTCCATTTTTATTTAGGACGGTGTAATTGGAGAGCAGCGGTCGGCCATATCCTCTCCCTGCTGAGCACATGCCACTGCAAGGCTCCCTCCGACGGGCCGGATTACACGTTCGGCGTTCACGGTGGCATGCCCAATCGCAAGGCTGGACCCCCACAGGTACCGCACAGGGTTAGCCCTGGGCCCACCGCAGAAGGAGAAAATGAAGACAAAGGGCGCAGGGCGCAGCGGACGGAGGAAATGCTTTTTTATGACAATCAAATCGCATACAAAGCCAGTATTTAAAGGGGATTGGTAAAATCCTCTGTCCTGTGAGGTTTGTTCAGTGGTGGGAGGTATTTATAACATCTGAGAGCAGTGCAGCCATTCATGTAAGTGTATATATATATATATATATATATATATATATATATATATATCCTTACACTACCAGGTGTGATGGTGCTCTGATAACCAACAAAAAAAAAAAAAGATTTTTCCTCCAAGATAAGAATCTTGACTATATTGTGTTGATAGACACAGTGTTGTTTTCAAGTTGACATGTGTTTTGAATGGACCTCTCCAAACGCTGTGCCTCGTACCGATATCCCTGCTGGGGACCAGAAGAATACGGCAAAGGCCCCATTTTATAGCTTGTGTCCGGGTTTGAGTCCACCAGGAAAAGCTGGACTGCCATCGCGGTGCAGAGGGCCCCTCCCGGTCCGGGCCCTCCACCCCGGGATCACCCCCGCTCTCTGCCCCTCACCTCAGACACCTCCTCTGCCCCCTCCTCACGCGAGATGGAGGAGTGCTCCGCATGGCCAATCACGAGGCGCAAACTCTCATCTGAATTGAGATGTGCAAAACAGGCCCCGGGGCCGGTTGCTAAGCAGTGAGACGGGGCCGGGCGATTCCCCGCGGGCCCTGGCGGGGGAAGGGGCAGCTGCTGCGCACGTCGACAGGCCCCCCGGAATAATGAGACCCGTGAAAACACCACGAGCGGCTTCAGCGACTGGGCGAACGACCGTCGCAATAACAACAACAAACACAAGTGTCGTTTGTCATATAACAAAAGGTGCACAGAAAGGAAGCCCACCGCGCGTGTGCAGAGAGAGGCTTTTTAACTGCATACATACATCTATATATATATATATGTATATATATATATATATTTTAGTGGCATATTTTGTCCAGATTTCTTCTAGCCAGGAAGCAATGTTCAGCAAACTTACCCTTTAAGAAAGGGACTGTTCCAACGTGTGAGCTTAGTGCTTCTATTGTATGTTTCCGCTGTTAGGCTAAGGAGCCGCGTTAAGGTGATTGTGCGAGCTGTCACCATGGCGATGTGTTAGTAAACATGGGGTTCACCGATATGGAGAACTTCCAGGAGAGCACTTTGCTTGCGTTTCTAAAGATTTTTACGTCTGAAGGTAAAGAATGAGTGTGTGACCAGGTCAGCTGGACTCTGGACCCGCACAGCGCACAAAAGCTCCAATGAGAGGGGCCAGCGTATGCCAACATTCACGTGGAAAAAAAATAAAAATACATTACTGGGAATAAATTCTAGGCAAATGAGTAGTTACTGAAGGTCTCTGCAATGTATTTCAGCATGTTTTTTTTTGCCATTTCTGATTTTCTGGCAAATTGCTGGTACCCGTGTTCATTAGGAATAAGCGGAGGACTCCTGGACGTCCCCGGGGGGCACTGGGCTATCTGCAGCTCCACGTTTAGAGAAACGCAATTCATCAGCCAAGTCCATTGACAAATCAAACCCTGGTGCTTAAAACAAACAGGTTTTAGACCGTCTCAATTACTGTACAATCTGGGCGATGGGCCTATTTCCTGGGCAACCTCTGGGGGCTCTGACAGGAGGAGTGAGTGGGGCAGCAGAGAGAGAGAAAACGGAGGGATACACAAGGAATATTCTTTAAACATCGCCGTAGCGTCAGGGCAGCGTTTCAAGAATGATATATGCCTTTGCTATGGATGGGCTTGTCCACAAGCCTATAAGGTAAACACTCGGTCTTGTTACTGTCATTCTAAACGTCAAGGCAGCGTTTTGGGAATGTTATATGCAGCATTTGCTGCAATGGGCTTGCATATTAATGTAATGCACTGGATCTGTTGTGCTTTGCTGCTGTCACTCTGATTTTCAGACTCACAGTACGGTTTATTCCTCTTGGCTGCCATGATCCCCTTTTCGTGTTCATGCACCTTAATGTCCTCTAGGGGCAGTGGTGCTGAATTTCAGTCGTTCGCAGTCATTGTGTCTGTTCAGTTTTAATCTAAGGTGTTTGGTGTGACGTTATGCGCTAGTCACACGATCCTCCCGTGTTAGCTTCCAGCTGCCCTTCCCCTGTTCTGGGGTCAGTTCAGACTCAACCTGCACGCTGCACTTCCACTTGACCCGATGGCCAACCTCGTAACAGCTGACTTGTCGGGACTATTGCTGTTACTCTCTAACAACGGCGTGTGGCCATGTGGCATTTCTGTGCGTTTCTGATCCTTGAGTCATATAGCAGCCAGTTCTGAGGAGTCGTACAGCCTCAACATATTCATCATTCAGTCGCAAGCAACCTGACTAACGTATTTAATAAACGATCAAAATGAAATCCTCACCAGGCATAAAGGTAGCCAAAGGGTTAAATAATTCCTTCATCTATGACAAGAGCTATAAAAACTCATGTTAATTAAAAGAAATAAAATATAGCAGCAATGTGAAGGGGAAAAAAATCTAAATGACAGCATTTCCTCTTACCATCGTACCAACGCAATTAACTTCTGCCAAAGTCTGAAACTTGGGCTATTTTTCTTATTTAACTCGTTAGAGGGGGCCACGGCACTATATTCACTCATGTCAATTCTGCCTAATTACTTTAAAACAAAATCAAAGTAGCCACTGTCTGGCGTTGTTTAACGCGGCTCATCTCTAAATTTAATTATGCGTTCATTTGAATAAATTCCATTTCAGATGAAGAGCGCCGCTAATAGCGTGGGGCTCCCGCACTCAAGTCTTAATCATTAACGGTGCCTGGCCGCGGACGGGTCGTTTGCCGGCAATTTCACCTCGACGCGAGCATCGCAAGGTTGTTTTGGAGGCTCGTTAGCGGCGCCGGACGCATTGAGTCTCGGAGTCATTGGAATGACATGGATTGGGCCTTTCCCCTGTGTACCCAAACGGGCCGGTACATCGGGGCGAAAGGTGCCTGGTTCAAATGGCCCCCGCTCAGGCGCCTTACTGCAGTCGTCCCTCTCGGAATCGCCGTCACGGGCGCGCTTGAGCGGCCCAGGAACATGAGGCGGGCCTAAATTACATTATCGATTATGGCAAAGTTGCGTTCCTGGGACTTAAAGTGGACTTTTTAAACAATAAACACAGTGGATTAGCCATATTTAGCGCCCGTGTTCTTAAACCAGCCCCTATTTTTTGATGTTATTTGTCTGTCTGTTTGTGTACAGCAGCTAGGGCCGTGCTGCATGCACCATGCGAGATCCTTCCTGTTTCTAAGTGGAAAGACCTGGTCACATGACTCTGAATATAATTACCCTAGGACCATGGCGGGAATATATCTATACTTGGGGGAAATGCCCTCCTATCCACGTTTAGCCCGGGCCACAAGGTGGGCCAGCAGTGGAGATGCACAGACTCAATAACCTTCTGGAACTCCAGAGCTTCACCTTTGTATAATTGGCCGGCTTTGAATGCTGATGACCACGGCAAAGCTACCCTGTCAGAATCTCCAGCGATCAGCATTTTATCAAAAACAAAGCAGAAAACTAAAAACAGATTGATGCCTTGGAAACAGCTTCCAGCCAGGAGAACTGACCCTGGCCCGGACCCCAACCTTTCCTTTTCTAATGTGGGAGCCATTGGTGAACAGGGATTGTGTTCCTGGTTTCCTCTTCATTTCTAGCTCTATCTGTTTTTGTTTTCTGTGGAGGGGGGGTTTGGTGGAGGTTAGTGGAAGGGCGCCATACAGAAGGCATTTTCTACATCCTCCCTTGATGCATGTGTCTGAGAATTGATTGACTCGAAAGAGGCAGGCCTCAGCCTCGTTTGGCTCGGTCCGGTTTGGCACTGTTGCTCCAGGCCCGTGACCCTGGACTAACTCTGCCCCCTCTCTGCAGCTTTTGGATGGGAGAGTGACGGGAGAGTGTGGTGGTGGGGGGCGGTGGAGTGTATCAGCGCCATAACCGGCAGGTGACTTTGGGGGAAGCGGCCTGCTCTGGCTTGGGCCACCTTAGCAGAAGGACGGGATTTGTATGGAGAGCGTTTCCCTTCCCTGCCCTCTCCGGGCCATTAACACTGATGTGTTGGGAGCCGGCCCCCCACGCCACCATCAGCTTAAGCACGTGTGCATTCAAGAGCCGCGCAGGCGGGCGTGAGGGAAACTGGGGAGGGCTGAGCCCTCTGGGCCGTCCATGCAATGGGGTCCCCTGTGGTCCCCTGCATGCCTGACTGACACACCGCTGAGGATTAGGGCTAAGTTAGTCTGACGCTGATTGGAACTAGGCAATAGTGTAGAAATTGGTGTATTCATGTTCTCCCCTTTGCGATGTCAATGTCATTCTCTGTGATCCAGGAAGTAAGACTTTTCTGCCCATGCTGGGTAGTGGAGGCCTGGAGAATTTCAGTTTTTGAAAAACTTTTTGAAAGATGACACATTTTCACAGCGACTATCACACCGTGGGCTGCATTATGGCCAAATCATGTGCAACCTAAGCTAAGTTCTGGATCCACGCTCCCCCCCTTCATCCAGCTTGTGTCTCCAACACAAAATCCCGAACCACCAGGCCTGCCCAGCTAGGGGTTAAACGACTGGCAGGCTTGAATCATGACGGAGGATGGTTGCCGGTCACTTATCTTATTAATGGGTTTTTCACTTCCCCCGATGGCCTGTCCTCTCTCAGCCGGGTGACAGGTCTGCCCTCACACCAGGCATGGCCACTTCCTTATTCAGTGTCGATAGATAATTCATATGTTTTCCCCGTTCCTGTTTCGCTCCACTCGCCTCCACTCGAGAGGGAGGGGAAAAAAGGGATTCGCAAAAACTGAAAAGATTAATTAAAAGGGAGAGAAAGGAGCCCGTCCCGAGGATCTGTACAATGCGTGAGGTTTCATTTAAATATGGGGGGGGGGGGCATCTGATCAGCCTTTATGCCCTCGTGAAGGATAACTAGCCCTCTGTGTTAAGAGATGCACCCGCCATCTATTCTCCACACTGTACGTTATTTGTATTCAAGGTTTTTGAAATGACATTGCAATCTGATGATGCACCATCCCATTATATTGTCTAGCAGGACAAATATCCTGGCGTTTTCTCTGTAGAACTAACACAATTTTTCCATGTCAGAGGTGGGTAATATCCTGGCGGTCCGGGAGGCAGCGGGCGCATAAGGAATGATGCCATTAATCCTCCTGGGCAATCTCCTGGTCTGATTATTAGGGAAATAAATTTGCATGCTGCATATGAACCAGGTGAATCACTGAGGGCGTGAGTTATATTCCCTGGCAGCAAGGTGGGAGAATGGAGCTGCGTGCCCCCCCCGCCCCCACCTTCCCACCTCCCCACCTCCCCCTTGTCCTGAAAGCTGGAGGAATTTCAATTCTTAGCCCTGCGAGTGGCGAGTCCCGTTCGCTTTTTAAGTTTGCATTGACTCCGTTATCTCCTGAAGAAGGCCAGCGCCTTCCCAGGAGCATCGTTGTAATCACACCTTACAAAGCAGAAGAATAATTTTGAGCTGTGGTGGTGTTGGGGAAGGGGGGCGGTGGCGGATGGTTAGGTGGATATGATCTGAGTGCGGTGGGAGTGGAGGGGGGGTGGAGGTGGTGATTTCGGAGACATGTGGTGGCGCCGCCCTGCAGTCTGGTCTTTTAAGTTATTTATTTTTTCTCAGCGATGCAGTGATTCGATGATGACCCTGCTTAGTATCTCTCATACGACGCAAACCTATTTTATTTCTGGTTATTAGCATCTAATCTTGATTTTTTTTCCTAAGAATAACGTGCTGTCTTGTGACTAAGCAGGATACGTGAACGGTCTTGAGCCTCTTGGGAATCCAAACCACCATGGCGTTTGCCGCGGACTTTCACCATGAAAGTCCAATAAAAGTCCTTAACTTTTATTTGGCCCTGCCAGCTTCACGCACTGCGGGAGTTCAGCTGTCGCTTCTGAGAGAAGCGTTGTGTTTGAACATATCGCCCGTCAGAGGAAGAGCGTGCTCTGCTAGGTGTGCTGTGGGGACCTCCGTCAGCAAATGCCGATGATCTTCCTGTTTCTGCTCATTCATCGGTGACACCGGGCTCCGCCCTAGTCCCGGCCAACCAGCCAGAACCTGCCAAGCGAGAAATGTACTCCCAGTCAGATGTCAACAACGTCAATAACAAAATATCACGACACAACTGTACCGCGAGGTTAGGCAGGGGGGGGACTGGCGTCCACTCTGTTGGCTGAGAACTCACCATGGTCACTTTCCTCACCATAGGGGACATAATACCCATAATCATAATATCCAGTATTACAGTATTAGTATTAGTATTTTATAACTAATATCAGATCATATAATCTAGTCATTGAAAAAATCTTTGAAATAACTGACAGATGCAAGTGGATGTCGAATTTTTTCCTGTACACTACAAGGTGTGGGAAACGCTGACTGTGAATTGCACTGCTGGAGGGACACAGAAAAAATACACCCAATCATTTCGGCTCTTTGCTCTTGCCTCCAGGACATGGACACGGGCGGCCGTCCCTGGAGGAGATACACAGAGCTGGGAAATCAGCCAGCTCATTTCGGCGCCGTCTCTTTAACCTCCGCTGTCCTCCCGCGCTGCCCGTTCAGTTCCCGGGCCAAACGCCATGACAACAGCTGCCATCCGAGCAATCCGCCGGTCCAGTGTCCGGTCATCGCGGCTTCGTGTGACTGGGAGCATGGTGTAGAAAGAGGCCACTTTTTCAATGTTTGTGTCTGTAAATTCTTGAATAAAGAACTTGCAGTAAGCAATGGCCTTAAAGTATTAATTTTCACAGTCCCACTTTGAGAACAAAGTTTCTGCGTTCAGTGTAATGTGGAGCATTGGCCTCTAATCCATCTGTGCTGATTTTAATGTAACAAATGCTATAACCATCTTGCAGTGTTGAATATTAAAGATGGAGTCCGCTTTGAATGTGACAATAAAGGGGGATCTTAGAGCATTTTAAAGATCGGGATGTCAGGGGAAAAGCCAGCTCCAGAAGTGGAAGCCAGGTTCTGCCCGTCCAGACGGCGCCGGCAGCCGGGAGAAACCCGCTCCGAGGAGATGTGGGTCACACCCTGTCAATCTGGGCCGTGAATTCCTCACCAACCCAAACTCTACAGGAATGTCTGCTCCTGCCCCGCGTGTTTTCCCCATGCCATGTGGAAACACGACCCCCCCTCCATCCTCTCTCCCAAGCCTGATCCTCTCAGTGACGGCAGAAGACTGGGATGGCATCAGGAGATGAGGAGAGCGTGTCTCGTCCGCCGCTCCGTCTGGATCAAGAGGGGACCGCCCGAGAGGAGAGCGCGGTCGACACGTGTGGCTCGAGCAGCAAAGGCCAGGTAACGCGCAAGCTGTTCCGTGCTTTCCTCACTACATGTGCGTGTTGTTGCGGGCGCGAGATTTAAGCCACCGGACCACTAACCCTCCGATGTACGGCGCTTGGGCCTGGTTTTTCAGCTTCTCGGTGACGTGCCTGGGTGTCAGGGTTTGTGTGTGGAATGCTAAACGCTGTGGCATGTAATGACATTTATTGGCCCAAATGGCACGTTAGAGTGGAAGCGTTTGTGACGAGAAAATGCCCCGGATACACAGCTGTGCGGTTCTGGAAGGGGGTTAGGGTGAGGGAGTGTGGTCAAGACAGGCAGGTGGCCCACAAACAGGCATGGGGAAACTTACAGCGTCGGAGCGCCTTTCTGCCACTGCAAAAAACTCAGGACCGTAAAAAGACTCAAATTCTCCTCTAAACTAAAATACGTTAAAATACTAAAATACTAATGTTTGCGAATATTTATGTCAATTTTAAAAAATCTCATCATGTCGTTAAATGTTAAACACAAAATAGTTTTGTGCATACACACACATGACGTTCAAAAATGTTCATTTATCCTAGTGGTGTATGCAGTGTTATCAAGAATTGTATTGCTCTAAGTATTCTTTCTATAGTGATTACAGTAATTAATAGTACTATTTAAAATCAATAAATCAAAATCAAAGAGCCACAGGCGTTATACTGTATAAACTGCACAGTTATTTACCGAGGCGTGATACTGTATAAACTGTACCAGTTATTGACCAAGGCATACACTGTATTAACTATACCAGTTATTGACCAAGGCGTTGTACTGTATAAACTGTACCAGTTATTGACCAAGGCATGCATTGTATTAACTGTACCAGCTATTGATCGTGGCGTTATACTGTATAAACTGTACCAGCTCTTGACCGAGGCGTTATACTATTATTACTACCAGCTATTGGCTGAGGCTTTATACAGTATAAATAGTAAACATAATCAATGATGAGTGATGTGTGTATGTGCGCGTGTGTGTATGTGAGTGTCTGTGTGTGCATGTGTGTGTGTCCATGTGTGTATGTTTGTGAGTTTCTGTGTGTCGGTGTGTGTGTGCGTGTGTGTGAGTGTCCGTGTGTGCGTGCGTGTGTTAGTGTCCGTGCGTGCGTGCGTGCGTGTGTTAGTGTCCGTGCGTGCGTGCGTGCGTGCGTGCGTGCGTGCGTGCATGTTTGTGAGTTTCTGTGTGTCGGTGTGTGCGTGCGTGTGAGTGTCCATGTGTTGGCCTTTGTAAAGTGTTGGTTTCCGGGATTATTCCTTGTACCCCATGCAGACTCCTGGGAGATGTTAATGCTTTGTGACTGCTGGAATATCTGTTTTGTTTTGTATAATCCCTTTCTCCGAGACAAGCTCAGCTGAGCATGTCAGGCAGGAGCATATGGAGGCGCAGGAGGAGGCCCAGGGGCCGCTGTTGTGAAATGGCATGTTCGCCAGTGGACAGGAGCAGGGAGCGGTCCGCCCGCCCGTTTACCCAGCCCTGTCGCGTCCATCGCGTGGGGTGGGTTCAGCCTGCTCCTCAGTAAGTGTGTCTCCCCAAATCCACAGGAGGGGCCGAGCGGAAGAGAAACCGCCAGGGTTCCGGTTGAGATTCTGCCACTTTTGCCCAATAGGCTTGTCCGACACCCCTGCCGCTAACGTCCGCTTTACATTTAAATTTGCCTTTAGCAAACGAAGGAGATGAAATCCCTCTGCTGCTGGGGAAAGTGCACACGTGTCATAGATTGATGTATAGATCGCTCCGTCCAAAGAAGTATATGTGGAAAAATTCCTTTACCGTGCCCAGCTGGAGAGGTGACCGTCTGACACCACAACAACACCGTTGTTACTGTCCCCTAGACATTAAAAGGCTGTACAAATGATTCTTGATAAAATGTAAAAATACATCTGGCAAATATAAAAGTCAATTAAACTGAAAACAAATGCATGGTTTTTCGCTGCTCCGTATAAGATCATTCAGTTTTAACGATGGCCTGTTTAGCTTTAAACGTGCACATTCGATTTGTGGTATCAAAACACTGTTATCATGAGATAAAAAATAAATTAAAAATGAAATTAGGTTACATGCAAACTTCTGCAACCCTGTGCAAACCCAAGCAAGACTCCAAAATAAACAACGGAGTTCAACCCTTTGCTTGTGAGTAAAATCTAACAATAACAGCTGATGATGGGCTTTCTGATTCGGGAGGGGAGAGATAAACGGTTTCCATATGGAGCGGGCCATTTTTAATTGGTGAAACGTGTTGAACTGGACAAAGAGTCACCTACTCAAGGTAGTGGTTTTTCAGTCTTTTTTGGGGGGAGAGAGTCTCATTCTCTTCCCCACTGACACTTGTTTCAGAAGGAAAAAAAGGTTAAATCTAGGCTTTGTGCCTGTAAACCCCCCCTTCCCCCCCACCGCACATGTTACATGTCGCTGGGGGGGCGGGGGGGCGGGGGTGTCCATGCCATCACTGTGTGTGAGTCCGCCTTTGTCTGCGGGCACATTCTGTGCACTGACCTGTCACTGCAGAGCAGGAATTTTCAAAATGGCCCCAGCAACCAACACAACCGTTCACCTCTCGGCATAAACTTAATGCTTTCTGATAAGGAGCTTATGTTAGTTTTTTATTTTATTTCCCCAGCACTCTGCCCTGGGGCCTTTTCTGTCACTTGCATTTCTCCATGTGATAAGTAGAAGGAAGCAACCTTGACCATAATTTGAGAAAGCCATATTGTTTACAGACTTGGAGAGGCGAAGGGAAAACAAATGAAGGTGGGAATATCTGTCTGCTGTTCAGAGGACGTCCAGAGAGGCTCCCAATGCTAATAACCAAGTTATTATTTTCAATCTTACATCAATTTTTAAGGAATAGGAAACCGTTGTAAATCACAATGTAAAGATGAGGGTCGACTTAAGCTATGCGTGTGTGTGTGTGTGTGTGTGCATGTGCTTTTTTGTGTACATGTTTCTGTGTGTGTGAGCGTTTGTTTTTTTGTGTACTTGTGTGTGTGTTTTGTGTATATGTGTATTTGTGTGCATGTGTGTGTTTTTTTGTGGATGTGTGTGTGCATGTATATTTGGGCTAATGTTTGCATGTGCTTACATATGTGTGTATGTGTTATTGTGCAAAGACTTTGATAGGGCCGTTGGAATTTAAGAAAAAATGGTTTTAGTATCACCTCTCATACTTGCTTAGAAATTTTGCTTGGAATGTTCTGGTACCTTTCTAATGATTAGATTTCTTCACATGTTTACACACACAGGTCATCCCTAAACCTGTGAGACGACCCAACAGGGTAATTAAGTCTGAAATAATCAGACTCCTCTTTACATCCGATTGAGTTCATTTTAAAATGTTTTTTATTCCCTGAAATCTGAACAGCGGCAACAATAATGTATAAACAAGTCAGAAAGGTAGCGAAGGGCTCACAAATGCCTGTATCATACACACAGTTAACTCTTGTAATTGAACTGAGTCGGAATGGTAGAAAAGATGTGTGTTTAAAAGGTGGCTGAGTTCTGGTTCAGCTTGTGTTCCTGGCTGGAGAACTGCGGTGACATACTCCCTGGTGCATGGCCCAAACTGTTCTACCTGCAGCTCTGTGTCCGAGAGTCTGTTTACCTACACATCTCGCTATCTGCGTATCAATCTATGTGCGTGACTGCCACCATCCAGCAGCTATCTGTCATTATTCCTGTTGACGACAGCTGTGCGGGGCGGCGGTAACCTCCGGGCCGCCGGCCTTGCGGAATCTCTCCGGGACGTGTCGGAATATGTCGATCGGCCAGCCTGTAAATGACAGGCGTCGGGGGATGACGCTCATCAGTCGTAGCAGGATCTTAAAAAGGTCAGACGGCGACAGGCTCCTTACGCGCGCGTCCTTTCCTCCGCGTGCCCCCCACAGAACTTTCCCTTTCATCTGCCCCCGCCCTCCTGTGCACCGTGCAGTAAAGAGCCCCGAGACAAAGCCCTGCTCCCTTTGTTCTTGTGGGTTCTCCGTGTGAAGACGCGGAATCTGCCCCTCGACGATTCGCGCCCCCGTCTGCCAAGAGCTCGGGGGGGGGGGGCGGGTAGGGGTGGGGGGTAATGGCGGA
>JAOYSI010036386.1:0-29463 GCA_025775065.1 Hiodon alosoides
CACACACCCACACACCCACACACCCACACCGCTAGCATCTGTGTCCAGGATGAAGGGCCTGGTGGGATCGGCTGGGGGGAGCACTGAGGCCCACTCAGGTCATGCTGAAGGCTGCTGAATGCATCCTGACACAAAGGCTCTATCCTTCTGTAGAAGCTGATGAAGCTTGGGAGCAGCAGTGCTGGAGAAACCCTGTACAAACCTCTTGTAATATGAGGCCAGGCCTAGGAAGCTCTTCAACTGCTTCTGGTTGATGGGGATGGGCCAGCCCGTGATAGTCGGCACCTTCTCCCCCATGGTGGCGATGCCCTCACCCCCCACCTTGTGCCCCAAGATGGATACCTCTCTCTGCATAAAGTGGAACATCTCGGGGTGCTGCTTCAGGCCTGCTGCTCTAATCCTTTCCAGCACCCGCCTCGGGGACCCCAGGGCAGCCTCGAAGGAGCTGCCATGCACCAGGATTTCATCGAGGTATACGAGGCACTGCTGGCGAGGAATATCAGACAGCACCTAGTCCATTAACCTTGTGAAGGTGGCTGGGGCAATACAGAGTCCAAAGCCGAGGACCTTGTACTGCCATGGCCCCCGCCAAAAGGCTTTCTTGGGTCTGGCCTCCGGGGAGAGAGGTACTTGGTAATAACCACTGCGGAGGTCCAATGAGGAGAACCAGGAGGACGCTGAGACCAGGTCCCCCACACTGGGTGGGTGTTACAGGGGAGAGGGGTACAGAGGGGGGGTTTCAGCCAACAGTCTCCGCTGTACTTACTGCTGGTGTGATGAGTCTGACAGGAAGCGTGGCAGGGGTGTTAACTAGGGCCACAGTAACAACAGACTCCTCTGTGAAGCTCACCGTGCCCTTCCCCTGGTCCAGCTGGCAGCCCGTAGCACTCAGAAAATCCAGACCCAGAATACATTGGTCCTGGACAGCAGCTATCCACACCGGAAGACCCACGGACCTCCCTCCTACAGTCACAGTCAACATGCCTTTACCTTTCAGGGGTTCCAGCTGACCCGTGACCGAGTCCAGCCTGGCACCACATCATGCCTCACCAAAGTCACTGCTGACCCCGTGTCCACTAGGGAAGAACAGGGCATCTCCTCCACTGTGACAGGGAGTCCTCCACACATGTACACCCCACCACAACAACAGGCCCCATTCTTGTGCTGTCATCTGATTCTAGGAGGAGTTGGGCCTGGCTCCCCTGTCTGTGCTGTTGGGCCCCTCCTGTCATTAGTGACACATGACAAGGTAGGATTGGGGATAGGGTAGGGTTTGGGACTGGGGTTAGGGTCCGCACAGCCCCCCTTATGCGGGCCCTGAACAGTTTCCCCCGTGCCCTGGGTGACTTGGGGTAATCCCTGACTAAATACCCTGGTTGGCTACACCCCCAGCAGACAACCAAAACATCTGGAGGAAGAGCATTTGCATACAGAGCTATGGAATAGCCTTCCAAAGTTTTTGTGGGAATCGGACACAGTCTCTATATTTAAAGATAGATTAAAAATGTATCTATTTATCAATTTTGGTGATAAGAACCATTTATTTTGTCGCACCATCATTGGTGGTCCCCCCTAGTTGGCTGGGTTCTGCCTTTGGTGAGGCGGGATGGATTCGGACCACCTTCATGGCCATGTGTCGTTTCCGGCACTCACCCTCTTTGCATGCTGCCATAGATATATGTGACTGTGACCACTCACAATGTTTCACTTTTCTTACTTAACTTGAGATCATACTGAATCTATAGCTAAGAATTAACAATGTGCTATCTCTCTCTTTTGAGCTATCATTTGACGCATCCTGCAGGACTGCATCAACTCTCGACACAGCAACTAAAAGATCCTTAAGACAGGACTCCAGGCATCTTGGCCCCCACCCCCACCTCCAGATATCACAACGATTTGGATTTTCCCTCAGCTCCTCTCGTGAAGGGAAGCACACACTAAGGACATTAGATTCTTTAATTCAGTTCCTAATGCCGGCCAGCAGCGGAAGGGCTCCCCTTTTAAGCCAGGTTCCTCTCAAGGTTTCTTCCTGCCAGCCTAGGGGGTTTTACCTTGCCACAGTTGCCACTTATGTGTGACCAAGAGGAGACACAGAAATGGTATACTCTATGGTATACTGACTAAACTCGAGTGTTAAATCAAGCCTGCCGTAAATTGAACTAAAATAATGCTCAACCAAATTGCAGATTTATTCTCTTGTGTGGAAAGACAGTTTAATAAGCTTCAAACATTCGCTAATATCTGCTATATAATCTTTTTTCTAAACTCATAGAACAAAATATAATGTGTTTAATATCTCCAAACACAATACTGGTACATTTTTTGCAGAGTTATTATCAGGCCTACTACCCTCATTGGTCTAGCTGTGCTCTTAGGAGGTAGAAAGACTGGATGTGTCAGACACTACCATCCACAGACAACTTCACAAGCAGATCTATTGAGACTACACTTGAATGTGCAAACCAACACTTAATTTCAGCAGGATGCCTAGGTTTGTTTAAAGTACCTAAAAGTGCCTGAAGTTCTGGAAAAAGTTCTTGTGAACAAAATAGGTACAAATGAATACGAATACCTGACTGATGAGCAAGAGAAAGGTATGGAGAAAAAAGGGAACCCCGTCTGTAAAAAAAGATGGAGTTGGTGTTTTGGCTTGAGGGTGTATGGCTGCCACTGGAACTAGCGCATTAGTCTTCATTGACGATGTCACTGCTAAAAGTAGTAGCAACATCCTTTGTGTAAGTACAAGCAAATTCCTCCAAATTCATTGGACAATGCTTCATCATACAGCAAGTTAATGACCCGAAAAAAAGGGTCCTGCCCAGGGAACTAAGCTTTAGCTTTAGCTTAATGTTTTCAGGACTAAAAAGTAAAAAGTTATTGCCTGGCCAATTCAATCTCCAGATTTAAATCCAATAGAACATGCTTTAATTTTGACATTGCATTAATCTGTCCCAGTAATGTTGGTTCCCTGAAATAGGGGAAATATGTATGAAAAGTGTTCAAACTAATCAGACACAAATCCCTGCTTTAACCTCAGAGCAATATTTTGACATCAAATACAAACATTTGGAGTATATAACACTGTGTGTTAGTGATTCCCTGTGTACAGTGATTTGTCTTTGTATTGTAACGATAGTCTAACATGCCTACACTTTGGACTACACTCAAGATAATTCATTTTTTGATGCTTTATTTGGCAAAATGACAGAGCTTGGACAGAAATAAGTTTACAAATAATCAAAAGTAAAATGAGAAAAATAATAACAGACTAACAGAAATATAATTTCCTGACAAAAAAAGTATTGGTGCAAATGTATTAAAAATTTCAGAAGAGTAATTTCTGCAGGATTGATTTTAGTCATTTTAAGCTCGTAAGAAAGTATGAGTAAAAAACAGATTAATTTTTTTTTCTTGCTCTGCAGAATTTAGCGACAAGCCTGGATTGAGTTGTCTTGTCCGATCACCCACAGCACATCCAGGTCATATGATACATGCTTGCTCCTTCCTAAAACATTCAGTTGAACCCAGTGAGTTCCAGCTGGATTGTAGTCATTGATCCCATCTCTGAAAGAAAAAAGTGTACATTTTATGTGGTGCTACTGAACACAATCATGTAATGAAATAATAATCAGGAACAAAAGTTTGTTTGGGGCGCGGTTGTTAGTTCTGCTGTCTCACAGCGGCAGGGTCCTGGGTTTGAGTCCTGGCTCAGGGTGCCTGTCTGTGAGGAGTTTTCAAGTTCTCCCTGTGTCCGTGTGGGTTTCCTCTGGGCCCTCTGGTTTCCTCCCACCACCCAAAGACTTGCGGTTAGGTGAATTGGCCATACTAAATTGCCCTGTAGACTGTGTGCTCACCTGCGGTAGACGAACCCATAAGAATTCACCCCATGCACTTTGCCGTCAGTGGACACCTCAATCATGGACAATTCTCCGGGGATATGCTGCCAACCCTGATTTCCCGTGCAGTCTACTGAATTCACTCCTTTTCTCACAAATATCTGATTAGCAAAGTTCACTCCCCAGCAGCTGATGGGCCCACATGAGTAGTATTTGAGTAATCCACCCAAATAGATCCAAGGAAGGGGGTCTGTGTATAGATGTGTATTGGTGGGAATTCTGTTCAGACAGAAGATCAAGTCGTTACTGTTGACTCCAGCAATGAATTTATAACCACCAGCGTCAATCTGCTTCAGGAGACCTGCAATGAACAAACATTAGAGGAGTGAAATCATTTGAGAATTCATGTGTATAATTATTTATTGTTTCTGATGCATGTAATGATTATTTAAGTTAAGATTTATATTTATCTCTGTTGACATTTACTGAATAACTAATAATTTGTTTAAAGACATTTTTAGTTAAAAACTAATAATTAATTATCTTGTGAGAGACAATGAGTACCATTAAACATTTCCCAGCTTCCACCAACCAACTTGAAAATATTATTGTTCTTGTTGACACCCCAGATTCCAGCTGGCCCCACAGACACGTGTTGGAGGGTTCCTGGGAGCCGCACCCAGGATTCTCCGGAACGCATGTAGACTTGGTCTTGACTGTTCACGCCGACCACTTGACCCTCACTGGCGTCAATCTGCTTGAGGCTTCCCTCAATCACAGTGCACTGAAGTGCTGGGAAACAAAAATCATGTGAACATCAGATGACAGTGAATGCACAACTCAACTCACAGAAGCAGACACATACAAAAGATGAAACACATGCACAGCTATGTCATTTTCCTCACCTCTCCCGTCCCCATTCAGAGGTGGTGTTCTGGAAAATTAGGATACCAAATATTTTGTGCCTCTTTCCCAAACTGTACATGCGCTTGGGTACATTGCATACTGACATGCTTCTGCAGTTTTAAGCTACTCTGAGGTAGCTCATTTGGAAGGGCAGCGCTCATATTATCAAACTTCAATGTAATATTGAGCCTCTGCTGTATTTTCTCAAGTTAAAAATGGCATGACAAATTAACATTTGTAAGACAGTAATGACTCATAATGGGATGTACACTTTTCATGATTACAAAATATGTTTAGTTTCACCTCTATAGGTTATGAATTGCAGCAGATTTGTATGGAATGACACTACAGGCATGAAAATCTTTTTCTTTTAAATTGTATGGTCTTGTGCTGTGAACATTTAGTATTTCACTTACCAATGTAACCTAATGTGTATGATTTATAGCTATCCATAATCTCTGCCATGATTTTAGATTTTTATGTATATTACAACATTACAACAGGGTAATCCTTTGAAATATAATTCTAAACATGAAACGTAATTTACATGATCTGTTTATACTGATGTATTTAAAGCTGGAGAAATCTGACGTAACTGATTTCTGGACCAGCTACTCCAGTAAACGTGCTGTCTAGTACTAGATATTTTTATTAGTACTTTTTACCTGCAAGGGTTTTAATAGAAACTTAGCATACAGAATTATCATAACTCAACAGTTGGTATTTGCTCAGAGTATTGCAATGATGATACCTCACTGTTTGTTTCGTAGATTTTTAGATCTTGCTTATAAAGATATAGTATTGGTTTGATGGCAGATTCACTGGCTTGAGACCAAGAGGTAACAATAGCATATAAGAGAGAGACTCCTAGAGTCAACTGCGTAGCACAATATTTGATTCAATTTGCCGCAATATGTCTAAATATTTTGTTAGGTTCATTTTCACTATCTTAAATACTTTTCAAATATGGCTTTCAAACATCTAACATGAGTTAATAAAAATTCTTGTTTTACTAACATTCAGTCCAACACAAAACGGTAAGCCAACTTTTTATAGTCTTCATTTTTTCTATGAGAGTAAGATGAAGTTTCTGCAATTTTTGGCATTAGATTTGAAATCCTACCGCCTCCCTCAGTTTCTCCCACTTACCCATGCTGGAACCCACAAACAATACAAGGAAGATCAGGGAAGCCTTCATGATGGTAGTCAGTGGATTCTCAATGACTGAGTGAGAATCCACCATGCTAGAACATATATACAGACCCAGACAAGCTCATCAAAGAGGAACTTCTTGATGTTATCTCCACGAGAAGTTAAATAAGGAAGTTAAAAATGGGTAATTTTGAGTAAGGCAGCCAAAAATTTAACAGGAACGTTTGCATTTTTGAGTAGTCAATTCCAGCACCCATTCGTACATTTCTTTTAAATTCAAGGGCTTAATTACTTATTTACTTAATTAAACTCCTTAAGGCCGCAAGGTACGGTTTTGCAGTATGTTTTTCATTTAAATGTTAAATTAATCATTAAAGATACATTCATTGTAAAACATAGGAGGAACTGAGACCATAAAAGTAAACTTTATTCAACTATCTCCAGCCTTTAATTCACTATGCCTCTTAAACTTTAGTTCTGAGGCCCTGGGGACAATAGATTAAACTCTTTTAAAAAGGAATATGCAGATGTGGGCGACATTGAGGAAATTTACATTTAAAGGTGTCTAAATATTGTTACTACATGTGTTTAAAATTTAAATTTGAAAGTTTTTGAGGCGTTGACTGTAGGATAGGATAGGATCACTAAATAAGAAGCATTTAATTTAAAGTGTAATTTTCCCGAAGGAAAGCATCTCCACCCGTCACAAACCTCTAGATGCTCTTGTCCTTCACAACCAAGTGTTCCTGATCTGCAGTGACACAGGAGTCATGGAGCATTATCAACGGACCTAATTTTTCAACTGGAGTCATTCATGTTTGTTTTTATGAAATTTAACTAGACAGGGATTCTCGAGAGGATATTCCATCCAGTCTTTGAGAAAACACAAAGAAATTGAAGGAATTTAATAGTTTAATAGTTATTTTGAGTAGAATATCTTCCTGTCAGCTATGCAAAAATTCTTTATAAAAACAGCTTAAACGCTGCAGTAAAATAACAACCTTAATAACATTTGTTAGCCTTAAGAAAGCGATGTATCTCCATGTATCTCATGTGAGTTGGCGATGCATTTTCTCACTGATTATTTTCTCTCTGTCATTGAGTCATGTGAATAAGAAGAATAATGCATGTTAGATTTAAAATAATAATTTTGTTTTTCATTGAAGTTTGATGCTGTTCAGAGCTGACTGAACCCATAAAAATCATAACACTAAATATACTTGACACTAGCTTTCTTTTCTTTAACCATGAGACATCAGCAGGAAAGTTCTCAAAAATTCTACATAAACCAGGGAAAGGGCAACATATTGAATACCGGATTTCTAACAAGCTGGTTACAGGTGAAAATTCAAGGTTGGGAGCAATCACTGTACACTTGAGTGAAGTAGCTTCTTCAGTAACTGTCCAGCTATATAAATTGGTAAAATTGTGCGCTACATAAATAAATCAGGATCACATTAATTAGAGTATTGTCCAAGAAGGTATGTGATGTGGGGAACCAATTGGGAAATAAGCTGAACGATTAGCAATAATGGAGGAAGAGGTACATTTTTTACGTCTGCATACTCCCCTCAATGTAGACATTCTGAGAGGGGTAGGGCATTTTGTCTAAGAGCAACAAACAGAACTAATAATCACAGTTCTCTGCAGGAGCTGCGGAATTCATTTTACATAAATGTAGAACATTCGTTGCTTGGAAAATTCCTCAGTGTTCACACAGTACTAATTCCTGAAAGAACCGTGAGGCAGGGCAAAGATAAATGGCAATGGCGGTGCTTTTTCAAATTCTGCTCATTTGTGAAGGGGGACTACGGATGAAGCGCAAAACGATGTGATCTGCATTAGATCGTCACTTCTTCAGTGAACTGCAACGAAATCGAGTGGCTTTGACCAAGTCAATATCCAACAAGTCATGTTTTTCTCTCCTTTTCATGTGTAAGCAGGAAAAAAAACTCTACCAATATCAACTTCCTTGTAAACAAGCAAACAAAAATATACCAGTTGTACCCCTCTTTTCAACTGCTATGACTTTATTCAAGTTTTGAGAAAAGGACACAAAGGTGTTGAATGGCTCAAGTTCTCAGTGGAATTTGCACAACCAGAATGAAAACTCCCAGATTGGTACAGAGCTGATGGGAAGGCAGATTCCCCACCTTACACCGTTTGTGGGTAATACACATCTGTGGTGCAATAGCAGCTGCTAAACAAGCTAAAGAAAACATACTAGTTGTGAATTTGGGTTACCCCTGTTTCAACTGCTATGACTTTATTCAAGTTTTAAGATAAGGACACAAAGGTGTTGAATTGCTCAAGTTCTCAGTGGACTTTGCACAACCAAAATGCAAACTCCCCGATTGGTACAGGGCTGACGGGAAGGCAAATTCCCCACCTAAGACCGTTTGTGGGTGATACACATCTGTGGTGCAATAGCAGCTGGTAAACAAGCTAAAGAAAACATACCAGTTGTGAATTTATATTATCTCCGTTTCAACCGTAATGACTTTATTCAAGTTTTGAAGTAAGGAAACAAGGGTATTGAGTTGCTCATGTTCTCAGTGGACTTTGCCAATCCAAAATGAAAACTCCCAGATTACAGGGCTGATGGGAAGGCAAATTCCCCACCTAAGACCGTTTGTGGGTGAAACACATCTGAGGTGCAATATCAGCTGGCGGGGCTTTAAAAGAAGTTAACTTTGATGCATGAACGGTCGTTTGTCTTGACGTTGAGGTGATAAAATTAAATTTGTAGTTTACTAATATGAATGTAATTGGTTTATGTGGTCATAATATGGTCCATGGTAGTATTTGCAGTGACCCCTCATTCTCTTAGTCAAAGTTCTGTGTCTCTAAGACTTAAATCAAACCTGATTGCTTTTTAAAAATATGTTCAAGTCAAAAGGGCAGCTTAAACGCTGCAGTAAAATAACAACAATAAAATTCATTAGCCTTGAGCTAAGTGTTCCATTCTCTGTGAGTTGGACATACATTTTATCTCTGTTTATTTGAGTCATTCTGTTATTCAGATGGCGGGAGCGTCTCTTTTGTAAGATTTTTAAGCTTACAGATTGAGGCAGCGAGGCATGTTGCCAATTGCTTCTCTCTAATTGTCACACAATTTCTGCTGCAATAGCAGAGTCACTGTTTGCAGAGCCAGACTTTACAGACTCCTAGGCTAGCACAGAACGGATCTTACCAAAATAGGTGGGACCGATGGTATGGAAGCTTTCAAATCCCGTTGAAAAAAAATGTTCCTTCTTTGGCACTTTGAAAGCACCAGTTTGATAGAAAATATACAATTACATGGCTGAATCCCTGGATCTAAGCGCTCAACGCGTGTCTCTGGGCTCAGAGAGGCCAAGCAACTTGCCCTTGACCTCAGCCTGTGATGAGCCGGGCCAAGCCCTCGTGGACTTGGGCCTGCACTGGCCCATAGTCCACCAGCTCTCCGTCCACTGTGATCACCCCCTTGGACGAGAAGGGCTCCAGGCGCAGCGCTCGCACCTTGGCATACACCATGTAGGGGCAGCGGTGGAACAGGTGGGCGCCCCTCTCCATTGCCAGGAAGAGCCGCAGCAGGGCAGCCCGGGAGATCCCAGCCCTCACATAGAACAGGTGGATGATGCCGTCCTCAGGCCTAGCACCCGGGGCCGCCAGGAGGTCCTCCGCCAAGTGAGACTGGCACATGGCCAGCAGCAGCACAAAGTCCTCCTCCTTCACCACAGTCCAGTCGCTGGGTACTGGCTGGTCCAGGGGCACCAGGAGGGAGTCAGGGGGACCCCTGTGGGCGGCAGCCGCGAGGGGCTCCTTCTTCTTGGTTTTAACCGAGTTGTTAGAATTGGACGAATTGAAGTAGGTGTGGACAGCTCCAAGGCTGGGTGAGGGGGCTGTGGTTGGCCGACAGAGGAAGGCAGAACAGAAGCCTGAGGTGCTGAGCTCCGGGGAAGCCTCCGCTGGCGACTGAAGCTCCTCAGCAGCAAGGTAGGCCAGCCTTCCCTGGTAGACCCGCAGGGAGGCTAGCCGCACCAGTGTGCCCACGGTAAAGCGGGCCGCCCCCACGTGCCGGTACTTCTCACTCTCCACGTCCACATCGGCCACGAAGCCCCAGGCTAGCGAAAGAAAGGAGAACAGGCGCTGGCTGGAGGCGATGTTGACAGACGTCAGGTCCAGCCGGGACACCAGCCCTTTGCACAGCAGGAACCCACAGCTCAGCAGCAGCTCCTCCCGCGAAACCGGCTGAGAGCTGGCAGAGTGATGAGCACCAGTTAACGATGAGGAAGAACCTGTCTGGTCATGTGACCACCGATACTCTGCCAGTCACATATCACGGTGGAAGTCTTGTAACTCTCTAGTTGTCTCAATTCAGCTGATATAGTGGCATGCCGTGATAAGCTATTTTAATCTGACTAATTAAAATAAAATCCCTCCTTTTTATTTTGTCGTTTTTGCTGCAGTGTGATTGTGGTGTCATTGGCTTTTACCTCCACTAGAGGGAGTGGTAGCTCTAATGAGAGACGCCTGTCCTGAATGAATATCAGATGTTTACTTCTAACTGTATGCCTCAAGACGGGCAATTCTTACTATGCTTCTCATTTGTTGACAGGGCGAAAATGAACATGTAGGCATTTTCCTCAGAGTTACATAAACAAACTGGCCCCCCCAAACCAATTTTTTTTATTTAGGTAAATCCAGACTTTTTGATAGTTCTAATACAGTTTCAGTGGCCCTCATGAGTAAATTTCAGATGCCCTAAATTTCCAGTGCACAAGAAAACCCTGTGGTGGTACAATGGGTTACCCAGAGTAGTGATGTAGAGATGCCGCCAGGGCGTTGCCAGATCCCCCGGGCAGGATCCCCAATGGAATCTGGATGGCATCCTCCCAGTCTTCTCTCTCCATCAGGCCATTCACCACCTTGGGCAAAAGCGCATGACCAACATTCTGCACAGCTTTGTCCAAGTTGGACAGCCGTGGACATACTTCCTTAATACTACTCGGTATGGCTGGATAATATTAACCGGAAAGGATATTACAATATTTAAAATTTAATTTTGTACTGAATTAAAAATGTAATAAAATCTATTGACTGTAATAAACACTTTAATGAATTAATTTAATATTTATTTGCTAATAATTATCTATGACTAAAGTACCAACAAAAATTAAAAAGCAGATTATTTTAAACGACTAATACTGATTCAAGCATAGGGTATAAGTGCTCGGCAAATAATTGTTTCGTATTAGAATGAAATGAAAAATATATAAAACCACAAGAGCTGGGAAATTTGAGTTGAAACTATAACAATGCCATGGTCTGAGGCTGAGCTGAGTGTTAAAAAAATGCAGCTCTGCAGATTCTCACGTATTATTTGTTTATTCCATTTTATAGCTGCGGGCAAAGCGATTATCTTAAAATTGTGAGACCACAACCAGAACATTTTCTTCTTTACATCAGTTCCCTGTGGATCAATTACGGATGGATAAAAACCTGTGATTAGCTTTAAAAATGACATGCGCCACAAGGGCAGATGGAGTGTAAAAAAACTTTTGCAGTATGAATACTGCACGTATCGATCACAACATCGATAGTTTTTCGATATACTGTATATCGTTCAGACCTACAAATTGGCACAAAGCGTCATGCTCTTGAAAGATAAAAGATTTCAGTCCAAACAGACTCACCTCAAACAGCAGCCCGTCTCCTGACATGATGACCAAGGCATCAACTTGCGTCAGGTCGACCTCCCTCACCAGCTCACGCGCATGGTTCTGGCGCTCTGCAGAAGCACAGATCAGCTTTGGGACTGGCCCACATCCCGGGAGCTTGCTAGGTGCTCGCGCCAGCCCTGGTCATACAGTACGCCTTCTTGTCCCGCGATATTTCTCTTCAAATCAGTCGACTATGGTTTTATTTTTTACATTCATCAGGGAAATTGCGTCGCCTAAATATTTTTATAATGTTATAACATTTTTTGCTCAGATTTGGCCATGAGACCCAAAGTGGCAAAGACAGCTACAGCGCTCAGCGGATGACACCATATAACTAGTGGGAAAGCGGTCGATCCGGTTCATTGGCCTTCACGTGAAAGTGGGCTTTTCTGGGAGCCGATTGTTCCCTCCTCTGGCAGACAGCGCATCTCCTGCGCTCTGGGAGCTGGGACCGATATGTCACGCACAGCGGCTCCTTTCACTGCTCCAGCCATTTTCACATGGGTCCTCCCTTTCAAGTGTGAGTGTGTGTGTGTGTGAGTGTGAGTGTGTGTGTGTGTGTGTGTGTGTGGTGTGTGTGAGTGTGTGTGTGTGTGTGTGTGTGTGAGTGTGAGTGTGAGAGTGTGTGTGTGTGAGTGTGTGTGTGTGTGAGTGTGAGAGTGAGGGGAATCGAGGTGAGTGGAGAACACTGGCCTGGTGATACTCGAGTTGTCAGGGAGCGGGAAAGACATGCAGCAGCTGAGTTGGCATTTCTCCTGTGATGGAGGCTGGAGTCGGGCCCTGCTCTCCTGCTCTCCGTCCTCCGGGGGCACTGACTCACAAGCAAAGGGGAGGCAATAAACAAGGGCAGGCCACACCTCCCAAAGCGCATTGACTTTGTCTCCCTTGTACCCAGTCCTCTACGCTCGTACCTCCTCTATTCACTTTCAGAACAGGCTGACAGTTCGGGTAAAAAAAGCTATTTTTAATTAAGAAATCTTTTTATCTGTTACTGAGTATCTTTCTTGGTGGAGTTGACAACAGAATGCCATACAGGATCTGTACCACTCAGTGATCATAAGACCAAATCAGCACCTTCCAGACACAATGCAGTGTCCTCTACCCTTGCACCCGGGGTTAAGGGGTGCTTTTGTACGTCGCTCTGGATAAACGTCAGCCAAATGACTAAAATAAAAAATGAAAATGTAAGGGCCACGTAAAGGAATAATAGCTTTAGGACATTCCCAAGCACACAATTTAGCATTTTTGGAGCCGTGTAATTTCTGAGTGTGCCCTGACATAACGCAGCGAGACTCTGCTGACCCACATTCTCACCAGTCGGTAGTAGTGCCTCCCTTGGCTCCACTTTACTGAGCGTCTGTTATTACACTGTCTTTTTCACCACCATCCAACTGCTAACCTCTGAGTCATCTCTGTGCACGTGTGGTTGCTGAAACAACCTCCAGAAGGAGGAGATGTAGGAACTGCTAAGTGTGAATGAAGCAGGGCAGGTGAGGGAGAAGGCCAAAGCAGAGAAGGGTGGGGACTGACCGGTGATGACCAGGGTGTACGGGACTCCGGCCTCGGCAAGCATGCGCTGGACGTGTCCCGTGAAGAGGCCGAGGGCCTGGCCCTTCCCGCTGCGAGGGTTCAGGAGCAGCATGACCCGGCAAGGCCGCGGTACCTCACCGTAAAATATACCTGGGGTCAGGGGGATGGAGGGGGTGGCAACAAAAGAGAGGGAGAGAAAAAGAGACATAAGTAGTAGTCCAGGAAGACAGGAAGATGATTTTAAACATGTTCTAATGCTTTTCCCATTTTTCTTTCTTAGACTTATAAAGAACAAGTTAATAACCAAAAAGCTATTAACAATTAGGCCGACACATAAACAGGGTTATTTTTCCTGAATTATCTTCCAAAGAAAGCAATGCATTTCCAAGGAAAGCATTCTGCATTACTACGGCAACGGCAGTTCTCAGACAGAAGGTGCTTCCTGTTTAACACCTCAAAAGAAGTTGAATGCGGACAAGCTGTTCTTATGATTTATATATGGGACATTAGAGATCCACGTTATAACGACTGGATCTTCTTTTATTAACATAAAAACATTTCTTATATCTGTATGAAGCAATGTACTATATAACACATTTATAATGCATTTGTGAATGTCAACATAAACACTCTAAATGCTTTTTGCTTTTACTATCCCAATGAATACATATATAATACGATATAGTATATTGAACATAGTGAAATGGTGTAATGCATTGGAAGAGCAATAATAAATAAATAATAAAACACAATGTTCAAAGTGACATAATGCAGTATAGCAACAATCCCCCAGGCGACTCAGTGAAGAAACATTATGCACTATAGCAACAATCCCCCAGGCGATTAAGTGAAGTGACATAATGCATTAAAACAATCCTTAACAAAGAGACTTTGTCACATGCAACCTTTTCCCCCAGCTGCCTTCTGTTGTGATGCTCTGCAGCTTGTGTAGCTGCTGACTGTTTAACTCAATACACTGTTTTACAAAGATGATTGACTATTTAATGCAGTGTAGTTTGCATTTATAACTGAGAATTACCAGACATGGGGTTATAATTATAAATCAAATATGCTTGCTTAGAGTGCAGCTGTTTGCCGTAACAATTATATCACTGAACTATACAATTTATAGATGAATAACGACAAAGAAACTTTCTTTCTTGTTTTTTAAATAACTTTGCTTAGAAGATCATTTAGATATCGGGGAAAAGCACCCTCACAAAGTAATGCACACACTGGATACACCTGTCATACACAGGTTTCCAGGTAAACAATGATAATTATAGGCAGTAGCAATTCATAATTTTAAGTAAGTTTCATTACAATACATTATGAATACATTCAGAGCACGTTATATATGCGTTTCAGAGAAACTACTTCCTCCGTTTGCACTGGACATGCATGCAAAGGGTGCCTCATTAGATTTTTCTAATGAATTGCAACTACAGTATGCTGTAGGATGTGGACTGAATGACGGACATTGCATATACAGAACAAGACCAGTAACTCCACGGGGCCTTTAAAAAAGCAAAGAAAAGACCCGGGCATTCTGGTACTATAAGTGGGACCGAAGGTAAGAGGCGGCTCCGGATTTAAGAATGGAGGAATAATTCAACTGCTGCTGTTTTTTGTCAAAATAAAAGACTTCCGCCCTCCCCCCACTACAATCCCTATGCCAGACCCAGGATTCTGACCCCTCCCATGGGACTAATTGGGACCCTGAAAAGGGTTGGCATTCCAGTGCACCAAGTCTGATGAATAGCAACCTGGAGCCGCGTGCCAAGAGGCCTGGCACCAGCCCTGACCCTACTGTGCGTGGGCCTGGTGACACAAGGACCCTCTGTCCAGTCTGTGGTGATAGGGTTCTGCCTGCATCTTCCCCGCGGCTTCCATTTGCTGGGGCAGAATGGAAAGTGTGAGAGCACGAGGCAATGCACAAATAGGCAAATGAATTAAATTAAACAAAATGTCAAAATGACCGTTTCTGCAACTAAACAAAACATTGAATGAATTCATAATTTTTTCTCCCACAGTGGGGCTTTTGTGCACAAATGGCAATGGCTGCATTTTCAGAATATTGGGTGCGGAAATAATGGGAGCGGAATGTGCAGCGCTAAAGTTTTAGTCACATTTGGGTTTACTCAGTACCATAAAAGCACATGTGACTACATTGGATTTATTACCTGCCTTTGGGAGGCCATAACAGAAGGTTCTATTGTTGCATTCCCAAAGACAATTCCATGTGCAAGAATGCCACATTGACCCCAAACAATTTGCTGTTAAATAACCTTCGGTTAAAATCACTGGTGAAAAAGTTAACTGGTGACGTGTTGCATTTACTTATAATTTTGTATTATCACCAAATATGAAGTCAACCTTTCCCGACAAAGACTAACTCATCCAATTAAATTATAACATTTGCAAAACCTTTAGACCAAAAATTCTCCCAAGAATGTTCAATAAATTATAATAAGTAATTTTTGAGGTAAACAGATATTGATGTACTTGTTTACTCCAGTGTGGCATTGATATCAGTTACACAAACATGCACATGGTAAAAATGTGTGTATGTGACCCTGATTGAAGAGGAATAAATAAAGTCCCGTTGGACCTAAACCAACCAGACTTATGCTGCTGGGCTGTCTGACAGGCTGCCAAGCTGTCACTATCTGTGGCATTTCAAACAGAGAGCGAGAGAGAAAGAGAAATTTGCCTGACAGGTATGTGAATAATTATACTACTGAACTACAACCACAACAACAATAGACATGGTTTTGAATCAAACTTCCATGCATCCTGTACCTTGTATTGTTAAGCAGTGTTGCTAATGTTTTCCAGTAATGTGTGTAAATTTGGATTTATAATTTTATCTAATTTGGCATCCAAAACATACTCCCTAATATTGAATATTGAAGTTTTTTTTCTTCATGAATATCCTCCTTTAATATATACAGTTATTTACATAAAATAAATAAATAATAAAACATTAAATGATAAAAAAATATATAATACATTTTTCACAGTTTGCCTTCACTCTTTGCTTTCTGTCAATTTCTAGCTCTTGTCAATCATCAATTAACATTCCACAGACCCACTTGCACTTGTTTGATTCTCTTCAGTTTCCATTGGCCCAGCACCTCCCCATTTGGTTTTCTGTTTGCCATATAAACCCTGCACTTCTCCTTAGTCGGGGAGAGTTCTGGTTCTGGTTCTGGTTCTGGTTCTGGTTCTGGTTCTGGTTCTTCTAATTATTATTATTATTATTATTATTATTATTATTATTATTATTATTATTATTATTATTATTATTATTAGTTTTTGCTTTGTTGCATCCACATTATTTGTCAAAATGTGAAGTTGAACATGCACCTTTTTCCCCTCACTATTTTAAATAGTGTGTATAGCCTTAAAGTTATCTTATTTGGCATTGTCGTTGTGTTGGCATCAGGTCTCTTTTGTATTCATAGAGGGCTCTTAGAAAATGGAAATGCTATTGAACGGGAGCTCACATCAATAAGCATGCAGTTTGACGTGGTGAATTAGTATTATTCAGTACTAATAATGATGGAGGGGGCTGTTCTGGAGCTACAAGGCCATTGGTTTTAGGTCAGAGCATAAGCAAATCAAGCGCATGACACTATAGACGCGGTTAGTCACAGAGTGATTCCGAGCCCAGACAAAACGGTGAATGTCAGCAGATCTGCAAACGAGGCTGGGTCCAAGGTCAGAGGAGAAGACACCGGCGCGGCAAAATCAGAGCTATGCAGTCTGACAAAGTCGTCAGGCTCCCTCCTGGGGGCTAGAAGATGGGGCAGAAGGGTCCCAAGGTGAGGCTGGCCTGGCAGGGATGCAGCTGAGTGCGCGCCCCGCTGTGGGGCTCTCGCCTCAATCACAGAGACACTGTAAGATCAGCTGCAGAAGCATGACAGTAAGCTTCACCCTCAGTATGGCGCAGTGTTCAGTGCTATTACCCTACAGTCAGTATAGTGTAACTATGCTGTGCTAACAGGGGTTCTAAACCTTTTTGCCCACTAGTCCACTGCCCAACTAGTTGGTGCGCATTTTAAGCTTTTATCAGGCAAACTGCTTTCAAAGTTACCATTGAATTTAATAGCTTTTTGTGTCGGGAGGAAATAATACATACACACTATTAAAAAAACAACATTTAATATAATATATATACACCGATCAGCCATAACATTATGACCACCTAACTAATATTGTGCAGGTCCCCCTTTTGCAACCAAAACAGCCTTGACCCGTCGAGGCATGGACTCCACTAGATCTCTGAAGGTGTGCTGTGGTATCTGGCATCAAGACGTTAGCAGCAGATCCTTGAAGTCCTGTAAGTTGCGAGGTGCGGCCTCCATGGATCTGACTTGTTTGTCCAGCACATCCCACAGATGCTTGATTGGATTGAGATCTGGGGTATTTGGAGACCAAGTCAACACCTTGAACACCGTTGTTGTGTTCCTCAAATCATGCCTGAACCATTTTTGCTTTGAGGCAGGGCGGATTATCCTTCTGAAAGAGGCCAATGCCATTGGGGGAATACTGTTGCCATGAAAGGGTGTACATGGTCTGCAACAATGCTTAGGTAGGTGGTATGTGTCAAAGTAACATCCACATTAATGGCAGGACCCAAGGTTTCCCCAGCAGAATATTTCCCAAAGCATCACACTGCCTCCGCTGGCTTGCCTTCTTCCCTTAGTGCATCCTGGTGTCATGTGTTCTCCAGGTAAGCGACACACACGTACCCGGCCATCCACGTGATGTAAAAGAAACCGTGATTCATCAGACCAGGCCACCTTTTTCCATTGCTCCGTGGTCCAGTTATGATGCTCACGTGCCCATTGTAGGCACTTTCGGCAGTGGCCAGGGTTCAGCATGGGCACCTTGACTGGTCTATGGCTACTCAGTCCCATACGCAACAAACTGCGATGCACTGTGTTCTGACACCTTTCTATCAGAACCAGCATTAACTTTTTCAGCAAATTGAGCTACAGTAGCTCGTCTGTTGGATCCGACTACATGGGCCAGCCTTCGCTCTCCACGTGCATCAATGCCACCCATGGCCGCCTAACTGACCAATCAGGCATTCGCTGCATTTCCAGTGGACCATGCACAGGGAAAGTGCCCATAGCCATCAAGCTGTATGTCATGAGTAAATACATTCAATTGGATAAATCGCTAGTTTTATAAAACGTCAACAAAAAACAGTCAAAGTAGCTAGACAAACATAGCCAGCTAGCTATTACCTGAATCAACTGGATAAAATGTCAACGGTATACTTTTATATCAAGAAAAAATCAAGTTATAGTATTTGAATTTGTGGATGACATCACTTGCGTAAGAACCACCTTTGAAGTAACTTTGCAGCTTATTCATGTTTTCGTTACAGGGCTAATACATAGTACAAAATGAAATAAAGACATTTACCAATCATACACACACCAATTTGTATTGCTATAGATATGGTATTGCTATAAGGTATGTTTTGCATAATCACTTGTTGAAGAACAAATGCTATGTATAATTTAAGTTGCCATTCAATGTTACGTTTTTTTCACGTTGTTACTCAGAGATTGATGAAAGCATAGACGTATTACATATAACATAAGGAAGCATTACGGTATATATGGACACCCTATATTTGGCAGATGTTTCAGTTGGCTTATATGTTCTTTTCCAGATTCAATATCTTTCTTGTCACTTACAATGCTCTCAAAACAAGGTCCCAGATCTGGCTCCTAACCAGATTATTTTGGAAGTTATCTGCGACCCTTCAGAACGTCCTTGTGACTAAAATTTAGGTTATGACCCGGCTGTTGGGAACCACTTAAGTCAAGAATTTAGCACACATTAAATGTGCGCATACACATTTGAACCAGTCTGAAATTCACATAGCTGCTTTTTCACTTCAGCCGCCTCTGTAAAAATCGGCTCAGTTCTTAATTGTGAATGGGATTTTTTTTTTTTTTGCCTCAGTAAAAATCGAATCCCAGCTACGCCCCATGAAAAGAGAGTTAACAGTCACAAAAACTCCCATGGTGAGGTGAAAAGCAGTATTTCCTGTTTCTGGGGCTGTTGCGCGGGAGGATGAGATTCTCAGCCAGTTGTTAATTGGGGACTTCAAATTAAGAAGCTCAATGGGTATTTTTCAGTCCCTTTCACAATGCTGTGACAAACATTTTCCGTTCTAAAGCAACACTTGCTTAAGTTTATTGCCACCTTATTTAAACAGAAGCACTAGCTTCACTAGCGAAAACCTAAGACAATAAGAAGGCTGTTTTTCTTTTTCACAATTGTTTTTCTGCCAATATGAGGGGCATCTTAAAAACTTGAACAATATTAATAAAAGAGTTTGCATACGTCACCACCACCAATAAATTGCAGCGCACACTCAAAATAAATTGCAGCGCACACTCAAATAACACATAAAACTGTATCTTTGTCCCTCTAAAAAACATTTTTTTTTTTTTTTTAAACACACACTGCTATTAATGTGTTCCCCAGGTTGTTATACAAGTGAAAACCATGTTCTATTGATTTACATTTATTTGTTTAGCACACATCCTTATTCAAAGCCACTTACAGGTCTTTCAGCATAAGTAAGTGCATACAGGGCAGCTTCCGGTCTAAATGATGTATGCAACCGCACAGCACCTTGCGACTTCCAGAGGCATTCTTACACAGCTTTTGAAATGTTATTCTAATAGCTGCACGACAAAGTCACTCAGTTATGAAAGCTTTATTTGTGGCGCACACATGTGTTTATGTAACAAGTGACATGTAACTGCTCGGATCTACCACAAGTTCTTCACCCTCACTCATCAAGCTACCTCTGGTTCAGCTCCTAGCTACCTCCGCACGCTAATTTGAGCATACAATCCCACTAGATCCTTACAATCCTCCACTGCCAAACGCCTAGTGGTCCCTCCCCTACGGACGTGAACATCGTCCGGGCGACTCATCTCAGTTCTTGCACCGATATGGTGGAACGCTCTTCCTGAGGACATCAGACGATGTGAGGTCTACAAAACCTTCACAAAGAAACTAAAAACATACCTCTTCTGACAATACCTCACGCTTCAGTCCTGAACCCCCCCTAGGAAATGCTTGGATGCTCATGTATTTATGCTTGGAATACTTTTGTTGTTTACTCATTTTGATGCTTAGGTATAGAATATGGCAGGTAGATTTTGTGTTGGTTAAGCATGTTTATTGATATGTCATCTCTTTGCAGCATTAGTCTTATACCTGCTCTCAGTCATTGTCAATAGAGCAAGATAGCTCAGTTTTGTATTGCACTTGAACCCTGAAACTACAGCACTTTTGTACGTCACTCTGGATAAGAGTGTCTGCTAAATGACTAAAACGTAAATATAAGTATCAGTGCCAAAGTGAAAAATCTTCCATATTGTTCTCAAATGACACCTTGTAAAAAAGTTATCCCACAAAACTGCAGTCAACCTTTTTTGAACATAAGTACAATGTTGAGAGGAAAAACAAAACTACAGTTAAATTTTTTTAGCTCATTAATATTTGGTAAAATATTTTTAAGCATCATACCAGCAAAATCTACTATTGTCAGATAACTCATTTAAAATAGATAGTCTGTTAAATACTGTATTATGGTCTCTCTGGACTTTGCATGCTAAAACAACCTAATGAATTCATAATGTTATTGCACAATATCTATGCGGTACGGAATAAATGAAAAGGCTGGCTTTCTCCCTTCACCGTGTGCAAATTCTTTGGAATGTAAGAATAGACACATTGTCACTGTTACTACCACTACAGTCTTTACCTTCATTCAAATTGACATTATAAAATCATTGTCAGCCAGCAGCCAGCAGCTCGCAATATATAATACTTGGCTAAAAGTATGTGGACACCTGCTCGTCGAACATCTCATTCCAAAATCATGAGTTAGTCCCTCCTTTGCTGCCTCCTATCTTCTTGGAAGGTTTTCCACTACATATTGGAATATTGCTGTGGGGACTTGCTTTAATTCCGCCACAAGAGCATTAGGGAGGTCGGGCACTAATTTTTGGTGATTAGGCCTGGCTTGCAATTTGCTTTCCAATTCATCCCTAAGGTGTTTGACTGAGTTCAGGACAGGGCTCTGTGCATGCCAGACAAGTTCTTCTGCACCAATCTAGACAAACCATTTCTGAATGGACCTTGCTTGGTGCATGGGTACATTGTCTTGCTGAAACAGGAAATGGCCTTCCCCTTTTGCCACATTTGCCATTATGTTGGAAGCACATAATTGTCTAGAATGTCATTGTATGCTGTAGTCCTAAGTTTTCCCTTCACTGGAACTAAGGGGACTAACCTAAACCATGAATAATAGCCACAGACCATTAATCCTCCTTCATCAAACTTTACAGTTAGCAATATGCATTGGGGTTCTCCTGGCATCCTCCAAACCGTCGGATTGCCAGATGGCGAAGTGTGATTCATCTCTCCAGAGTAAGCGTTTCCACTGTTCCAGAGTTCAAAGGCGGCAAGCTTTACACCACTGTAGCCGATGCTTGGAATTGTGCATTGTGATCTTAGGCTTGTGTGCGGCTGCTCGGCCTGATGAACAGTTCTTGTGTTGACGTTCCTGCCAGAGGCAGTTTGGAACTCGGAACAATTGTTGAGTGCTACCATTGAGGACAGACGATTTTTACACGCCACGCACTTCAGCACTAGGCTGTCCTGTTCTGTAAGCTTGTGTGGCCTACCATTTGGCTGATATGTTGTTTCTCCTAGACGTTTCCACTTCACAATAACTGAATGTACAGTTCGGGGCAGCTCTATTAAGGTAGAAATTTGATGAACTGACGTCACTGAGCTCTTCAGTAAGGCAATTCTATAATGTTTGTCGATGGAGATTGGATGGCTGTGTGCTTGATTTTATACACCTGTCAGCAACAGGTGTGGCTGAACAAGCCACATCCACTAAATTGAAGGGGTGTCCACATGCTTTCAGCCAAGAAGTGTATTACTGTAGCTGAACTCCTGCTATTGTAGGAAGCGAAAAACAGGAAATCATTAGTTATTTAGACTTATCTAAGCTCAATTTATTTTGCACAGAAAAAGAATTGAAGATTTGAATATCAAATAACAAACAACAACATTGTCATATTGTTAAATCCTCTGATTCCCTGCTGAATACCTTTTATTGAGAGAATAACAAACAAGCCTGTTACAACTTATATCCTGGTCAGTGTAAATTACCTCAAGTTGTTTCCATTTCTTATTCATTATTTAAGATTCTATCAGACAAAGAAATAAGATCTTGAAAATACTTTTTAAAAACGTGCAATGATTACTAAGTATGTAAAACTAAGAATATACTATATTATATATACTATACTAAGAATAGCCAACTGCTCTCCTCTCATTTTATCCTCACATAAGCATTACAGTTCATAAACAGAGGTTTATTAAGTAAGAACACTTTCATCTAGGCAGTGTAAATCTGCTTTCAAAATAAGCAGCATAAAATAATAAGCAAAATAACCCTAACCAAAAAGAGGTCCTCCAGTTACAAGTTTTGATTTAAACCGGTAATGATGGGCTGGCATCATACAAAAAACACAGCTGGTTGTGTAGAACTACTCAGTAACTCATACAAACTTGCTGATTCAGTCGATAAAGTTGACAGTTAAAATTCAGGAAAATACTTCATCAGGTACTTTTATGATTTAATTTCACCACTTTAGATTTTACTGAGGTGGAGGGATTAGCAGGCAAAATTACTTGTAAACAGTTCCTTAAAGTTTACTTTAATAAGAGGTTGCTCAAAGAGTATAGCCTGGATAAAATAATATGAAATATGATGGGAATATGAAGAAATTCAAAGGGTTAGAATTTGACCGACCACTGCCCTTGGAGATGTTTTCAGAACAAGAACAGGAAAATCATTATCTCCCTCATAATTACGATACACATCAAACGCTTTTCTAGCTTCTTTATTACTCAAATAAAGTCCACTCAACATTACCGAATCCTGCAACGGATATCCACAAAAAGTATGATAAACCAGCTGTTTACTCATAAACCTACGTATAATTGCGTAGTACGTTGTCGAATTAGCATTATTATAGTTATCATTAATACTTTTTTTTAATGATAATGTTTAAATTAATTAAAAATAATTATGAAACAGTTTTCTCACCATCTCGCTGTGGCAGCTGTCGAATAGACCCTTCACTAATTGCTCGTGCCCACCGCTCTGCCTCCTCTAGGTTCGCGAGTGAATCTTCGACCATCGCTACCCGAAAACAATGTTCGACCCTCTGACGGGCAACCCCGGAGCTCATCCATCTCCTTTTGAAAGGGTAAAAATAAGCAGAAAAATAAGCCCCTACGTCCGTGTGGTCCTCTCTCTTGAAAGCCCGGCACCCAACACAGTCTCTCAAGTTAAAAACCACCTTGCTCCGTCCAGTAGGTGACGAGGTGATCTTTTGAACAGTAAGGGTTCTCTCCGACAGGCTCAAGGCATACCTCACCTTTCTGTTTACAGCACCGGTGAATTCCCCATACAGTAAAATCTGGGCAATAGCGTTGAGTCGGGATGGGTCAGGTTCGGCTTTCTCTTGATACATGCCGACCGGAGAAGTGATGCGATCCGCTGACTGGCGTGCGGATGACAGTGCAGACTTGGCTCTACTGTTCCAGCTGCGGTAGCGCCGGTTAGACTCAGCAGTTTTACATGTGTTACGTTTGTGTAGGTCTGTCTCCCCCTAGGGACAAATTTAGGTATAATACTGCGTGTACGGCGATAGATACTATTTCTGGTCTAGGAGTTACATACTTTGTGAAAACACACGTGAATAAAAAAAGCTCTTGGTGGTGCTGGAAGAAACTAATTACGTTTACTAAATATCAACATAGCAGGAAAGAAAAGTAAAGGAAATTCTTATTAAAATAAATATAACCAGAACAATCATCCTGAATCGAATTAATAATTTGAGTAGTTGAAGGTACTTAAGTTATTTAAAACTCCATATATAAAAAAAGATTATTTCCCACAACATTTTCCAGTGGCAATCTGAGTTTCCCACCACTGCCTTAGATAAAGACAGATATGCCGTGTCTGGATAATAAAATATGATGTTATATTAAACCTGTGCGAGATGTGGAATACTGCTATTAACATGTATTTTAAATGAAATGTAATTGAATACATTTAGCAACACAGATTGTATCATTGTAGTCTGATTTAGGAACATCATTAGAGTTGATTATGAAAAAGAAAAATAACATTTATAAATGAACCATGGGTGTAGGCACAGAATGCACATATTGTAAAAAATAAGGACTGTTATACACCAGTTTACAAATGTACACCATAACTATTGTAGGGGAAACCTATATTTAAGACAATCATTTTATAACATAACCATAGAACCTAATCAAGCAACTTCTTTGAAGTACGAATAAACCGAGCTTGGTATCAAAAATTTATTGTAAAAAAAACACAAACACATCAGGCGGTGTGGAATGCTGAATTATATGGTGCTTTCTTCAGTGTCTCCAGAAAGAACTGCTCATCCTGCAGGAAGTCCCGGTCCTAAACAGATCAGATCAGAGTTGGTGGTTAGTTAACATCTTGCAAAGTTCAGTGGCCGTAAGCTCAATCTCCTTGGGGCCCAATGTACAGATCAGGTTCAGGGACCCATCCTCCAGGCAAGACTTTGACTACCCTGAAAATACACGCCTGTATTAACTTATCACACTTGCATCAAAACCTATGCACACATACAATGTTAGTTGTGCTGGTTTTAGGCCGCTGCTTATTTTCGAAAAATAAATATTTTAAATATGATCACTAGTCTTTAATCTTAACATTCAATTTCCTTAATACGCAGGTCATCCTTGATTTTGTAGTAAAAAAAATAAATATATTATTATTATTATAAGTCAGCTCATGTCTGCTAAGATTAACTATGTTATAGTTTAACATTTTAAATGAAATCCAAGCCAGAATGCTACCAAACATTCAGGCAGGCTTCAATGAGCCAACAGCAGGTCCTTTCTGCCCCTAGTCCTGAGTAGGTAGAGGTACAACTGGCCTGTCACCTTCTCTGCTGTGTGTCTGAGCAGCGCCAATTTGGCCTGCAGCTCTGTGGACCCATGGCTAGAGAGAGACGCCGGGGGCTGGGATGCCAGCATGGGTGACGCAACTTGGGTGCTCACCAACACTGGAGCGAAGTCTGTTGACAAGAGGGGAAAAGCCTGGGTAAACAGATGATTTCCGAAAGGACCATAACAGGTTTCCAGCCTGAAAAATTATTTTTGTGCTATCATATATTCATGATTTGCCCCTGCGAATAATGAAGTTTATAAGACCTTGTGCCCATCACCAAAGCTGGCAAATGCAAGAAAACTGTACGAAGGGTTTACATTTGTTTAATGGTTTTATTCATGGATGTTTTCATTAATATCTGCAGATAAAACTATTGCATGTAACCTGATCAGATTAGACAGAAGTTGATATACACTATCCCTGGCTCACATTTTATGTTAGCCACCGCTAATGCTGGAGTGATCACCTGGGAGCACTGGGGCTGGCGACAGCTGAGGGCCAATGGGAATGCCAGGCCGCAAGCGCTCAACCTCCTTGCGGTGCGCAGTTATCCGTATTCGCTCCTGTCGGGAAAGCGGAGAAAAGACTGTTGTTTTTCACCGTTAGATGACCACCCTTTCTCTTCTACGGACGGATGCTGAGCGACAGCTCTCTGGCTTGGGCATTTGCTAAAGGGACACCAAGGCTGCACCGCACCTCCCCCCAGACAGCACAGTACAGGCCAGGACTGCTATTTTTCTTTAAATGACAGGGACACACAGAAATAAAAAACAGCCCCAGGCATGCTGTTGGATTCTATTTTTTATGCATCGGTCTAAAAATATCCACGTATGTGTTGTTACAAAAACAAAGTCAGCCATTTGAAAAGAAGGATTCCTTACAGCACCTCCTCATGACATTTAAATGCATTCATTATCTGAGAAGCGCGCAATGAAGGTAATGGAGGTTAACGGAGGGCGGCCCCCTGTGTTACACTGTGGCGTCCGCTGCATGCAGGAGCTCACCGACCTGGTGCAGGTGCTGCTCCTGCTGTCTAAGCCGCTCCATCTGGGTGTGGATGCTACGCAGCCGGGCCTGGTGCTCCGCCTCCACCTGTCTGGCCTCCTGCAGGGCCCGTTCCCCTTCCTCGTACTTCTCCGACGCAAGCTGCCAAACACGCAGTATAGCAACCATTTAGAACAGCTTTATTGTACTTTTCAATACACAACGGTGCTTGTTTACGTCTGGTGTTAAATGTCAAAAATTCCACATGCAAAAATAACGATCGATATCTTATTATCCTATAATACAGTGCGGTCTTGTAGATTGCTCCACTCATTTGTAAGTGATGATGAAAAATCCCCCTACTACGGACAATAGAAGCGTCCCCGCTACATAACTAAGAATGGTGGCTGTTTTAATAAAGTACGGCCCACAGTGTCGAGTGACGGGTCTCCCTCACCTTGCTGAAGCGCTCCACTTCCTGGGCCCTGGTGGTGAGGTGCAGTGCAGCACCGCTCAGCCTCTCCTTCTCCCGCTCCAGCTCCTCCTGCTGCCTCCCCATCAGCTCCCTCTCCTTGGCTGCCGCCTCCTCCCTCTGCCTCAGCTCCCCGGCCCGAAGCTTCAGGTCCGCCTGCTCCTATCACAGCCGGAGACACAGACATGCTCAGTTTAGCCGTCAGATGCCACGCTGCCTTAAACAAGTGGCTGCCAGATCCTTTATTGTTGTATGTGGAGACGAGCACGCCTATCAAAGACAGCTTATCTCTAGCATCAACTTCCAGTATTAAACCTCGTCGGTTTATGTGACATACTTATTGTTTTTTTATTTGGCTTAGGGTTAAAGGTTAAATTATGGTTAAGTGATTATTTGATCGTAGACAGTTTTTATTTTTGGCCACTAACTAAAGAAAACCCACATAATGGCTAAATGAAGAACAAATTCCAACAAACCTCCAAACCAAACTTGTTTCAGAATTAGTAGACCAGCAGTGTAATGCGTTTTTAAATGTGGGTGTTGAGGTTGAATAATTACAAATTTATTCATTTAGGAAAGCCAACAAAATGATGCCTTGTGGCTTTCAAACCAAAGACAAGGTGGATATTGTTTAATCCTTCCAGTAATGTTATAACAGTTTATTTAACCTTTGCAGTTCTTTTTCAACTCAACCTGATCAAGCAATTAATGCTCCTAGATCAGACAATATTATTTTTAAAATCAAATACAGCCACACACACACACACACACACACACACACACACACACACACCTGTGCCATGCTGAAGATGGAGCCCTCTCTGTGAACGTCCCTCTCCAGCGCCCGGCTGGCCTCCCGCTCCGCCCGCTCCTGTCGAAGCTTCTCCTGTGTATGGAACTGGGCCCACTCGGCCGCCAGCTTCCTGCGCTCCTCCGTACAGCGCTGCATCACAGACTGCTGCTCCTCCAGCAGGGCGCTCTGTCGGAGACCACACTCACTCACTCACCTGGGACCTTCGCACCCTCCCTCGATCAAAAGTGGAGCCACACCCTCCCCCAGGCGACGGGGCCTAACCTTGGCCCTCTCCAGCTCCTCCCTCTCCATGGAGATGTGCTGAGTGAGGGCTCGCCTTTCCTCCTCTAGACTCCGCTGCGCTGACTCCGCCTTGGCCTGCTCTGCCGTCACCCTCCAGCGCTCCTGGGGCAGATACAACAGACAAGAAGACTGCAGGTAAGTCCCAAAAAAAGTTTTTAATAAAACCAAAAATCACCATGAAATGGTCAGAGCCTTGAGGATCTTATCTTCTCTCTCCGTTTCACACAAGCACGCTGTAGGCTCTGACCTTCTCCAGCTGTCTCTGCTGTTCGCCCAGCTGCGTATCCATTTTGGCAATGACCTCCTTCAACCTAGTCCGCTCCTCTGCCATGGCCCGTTGTTGCTGGCTCAAACGGTCCTGCATAACTGTGCGACACAGATACACTGGTGAAGCCCTAAGTCTGGACAATATTTACACTAGCATCCAGCACTCCAGTGCTGAGGGATATTACATAGATGGTGATTGGGGGGTGGGGCTGGCGGTACCTCGGAGCTGCTCGTCCCGCTGCCGCGCCCCCAGCTCCAGGCCCTGGGCCGTGTTCTCATGAGTGCTCTCCACGCGGGACGACAGGTCGCCCAGCCGGTGGGAGAACTGCTCCATCTGCTCGATCACCACTGTCAAGGACCTGGCCAGGGGAGAGTGGGAGTGTGAGCAGACCTGGGCGAATGTTTGTGGGCCTCTGGGTTGTGTGGAGTAGACAGGGCACAAGCGGGTCACCTGGTCTGAGATGTAGCGCTGGTCACAGCATCGATTTCCTCGTCCTTCAGACGCTTCAGCCTCTGTACCTGCTCCTCATGGTCCTTCTTCATTTCCAAAATAGACTTCCTAGGAGTGGGAGTTATTAAATTACATTTTTAAAGCATACATTGTTTATTACAGCTGTACACAAAATATAGGGTCCTTGATTTGAACCAAAACTATATCCCCGTCTTTCAGTTTTCAGTAGTCTCAGCACAACTCACATGCTTGGTAAAAACAGCAGAAATTTAGTTATACCTCTGCAGCTCCCGTAGACGCTCCACTTCACGGTCCCGGTCTTGCTGGGTCTGGGTAAGCCGCCGCTGGTACTGCGCTTGCAAATCGGCCCGCTCTTGCTCGGTTTGTCGTGTGACAGCAGCTAGGCGCTCGGCCAGGTCCTCATTCTCCTGTTGAGCCCGCGCCTCCCGCTGGGCCGAGGACTCCTCCAGCAGCTTTACGCGGGCCCTAACAGGACACACAGGGGTCAGAGATCCCCAAAAACAGCAGTGCTGCCGCGCCCCCTCCCCCTCGCTTCCGCCACTCGCACCTGTGCGTGCTCTCCATCAGCTCGGTGTCCTGCTTATGCCTCTGCTGGACACTCTCCAGCAGCATTTGCACCTGGTCCCGCTCCAGTTGCAGGGTCCGGACCTGGCGGCAGAGGAGAGCACGCTGAGCACGCATGAGCACGCTGAGCCTTGCGTTGCAAGGAGGGACAGAGGAACCCTGGGCAAACTGGGACTCACTCTCTGTGTAAGGGGCGACAGAGGAACCCTGGGCAAACTGGGACTCATTCTCTGTGTAAGGGGCGACAGAGGAACCCTGGCCAAACTGGGACTCACTCTCTGAGTAAGGGGCGATAGAGGAACCCTGGGCAAACTGAGTGAAAGAGTAAGATGGCAACAAAGAGGGAGTTTTACAGGAGGAGACGGACGTTTTAAAAGAGAAAAAAAAG
>JAOYSI010036397.1:0-29461 GCA_025775065.1 Hiodon alosoides
GGCTCTCTCCAGCTCCTCGCGGGAATCCTGAGCTTCCTCCAAGGCCCGAGCCAGGGACAGCGCCTTTGTCTCTTTTTTCCGGGCCTCAGCCTCTGCCCGGTCACGCTTATCGGCATACTTGTTGGAGATGCTCTTCTCTTCTGCAAGCACCTGGTCAAATTTCTTTTGCTTCTTTTCCAAGTTGGATACCAACTGCCTCTGGTTATCCCGGTCTGCCAGCAGGTCCTCCAGCTCTTGCTGCAGGCGGTTCTTGGTCATTTCCAACTTGTCATACGCAGAGGCTTTCTCGTCAAATTGCGTCTTAGCGGCTTCCAGGTCTCTCTGGAGGCGCTTCTTGCTTTCCTCCAGCAGCTCAACATTGCCGATAAATTCATCCAGCTTCTGCTTGGATCCGGACAGCTGCACCTTGAGAGTGGAGACGTGCCTCTCAACATTCCTCTTGGCCTCCATTTCCTCATCTAGCTGCTCCTTCAGCCCATTGCGCTCATCTTCCATCTGACGCAGGCGAGTTGAGAAGTTCAGCTTTTGTCTCGTCTCCTCTGCTAGGAGTTCCTGTGTATCCTGGACCTGGGAACTCAGACTGGCCACATCCTTGCTCAGCTTTATGTTCTTTCCCTCTGCCTCATTGAGACGGTTAGTAACACTTTCTAGTTCGACAATGGTTTTGGAAGGTTTTGCCTTTTGCTTTCACTAAAGCGGGACTGCAGTTCAGTCAGCTGAGTTTCCACCTTTTTCCTCTTGTGCTCAATTTCCTGCCTGGACTGCATCAACGAGCGCACATCTGAGCTCCGTTCAGCTGACTCCTCTAGTACCTGCTTTGCCTTTTCCTTGGCTTGGGTCAGCTTTGACGTTGTTTCCTGCAGTTTGTCCCTCGTTTCCTTGTGAGCATCAGTTTCACTTCTCAGCTTGGTTTGGGCCCATTTCACTTTGATGAGGTGAGAGTTCATCTCTTCCTTCATCTTCTCAAGGTCCCGGGCAAGTCGTGAGGCCTCACCCTCCTTAGCCTTGTGCAGCTGCTGCAGTCGGCCCTTCTCCTGGGCTAACTGGTTCCCTCTCCCAGCACGTCTCTCCACCTCACGGCCGGCCTCCTGCAACTTTCTCTCCAGCTGCTCCTTGTCCCTCCGCACCGAATGCCTCCTTTTCCCCACGCACATATTTCATCACCATGGCCTCCTTTTCAATTTTCTCCAGCATACTCATCTGAAACGGTTCCAGGACCGGCTGCGATGACACCTGTTGAACCTGCAGTTGAACCTGCAGTTTCTGTAGCTCCGCCTTCAGCATCATGTTCTCGGTGTGTATGGCCTGCATGTCAGTCTCTCGGCTGGCCCCGCTGCTCCTCTCGGCGTTGAGGGAACCCTCCAGGCTCTTTCTCTGGAACTTCTTGTCAGCCAGTAGCTTCTGTAGCTCCTCGAAGTGGGACGTAGTGGTCGTCTGAGAGTTGATCTGCGTTTGCAGGTTTTCAATCTGTAGTTGTAGCGCCTCATTTTCATTCAGAAGGTCCTGCATTGACTCATCGGACAGGCTGCGCTGGGACACCTCCAGCAGCTGCATCACCTTCTGTTCCATCTGGTCCTTGGACACCATCATGTCCATCAGGCTGCTGTGCAGTGTCTGGATCTCCTTGTGCTTGCTGCTCATCTCCGACTCCACCGCCAGCAGCTGGCTCTGCAGCTCCTGTTTTGCAGCCTGCAACATCTCTCGCTCCATCGTTGACACTGCAAAAAGTTCTGGAGCTCCCCCCACCGTCTCTTGGCATCCTGCAGCTGAGCCTCCAGCTGTGAGTAGTTGGCCTCTAGGGTCTCCCTCTTCCGCTCCTCCTGCTGCAGCTTGCCACTGCTCTCTGCGAGCTCCTTCATCAGGCCGGGCACAGCTGGTTCAGCTCAGATGTCTGCTTGCTCTCCATCTGGTTGGTTGCCGTGCTGACGGCCTCCATCAGGATGCTTTTCTCCTGCTGCAAGCAGGCAATCTTGGTCTCCAGGGTCTCTCTCATCTGCTGGAACTTCATCTGCATGCTCTGCAGCTCCTGGTAGCTGCCCTGGGCCTTGGCCTGAATCACGCTCAGCTGCTCCTCCATGGCGCTGCGCTGCTCCCGGAGCATGGCCTCTGTGCGGCCCATCTTCTGCTTCTCACCCTGCAGCTCCTGGCTGAGCTGCTTGACCTTCTCCTTGGCTATGGAGGCCTCCTCTTGCAGGGTGAGGATCCTCTCTCTGTCCTGGATCTGCTGGGCAGACGGCTCCATCTTGGCTGTTGACCTGTGCCAGGCGTCCAGGGCGAAGGGGGTTTTTTCTCTGAGAATGGCCGCCACGGTCACTGCCTCTGCCTTCACACTGAACTGCATCTCCTTCTGGACTTCCCTTGCAGACCTCAGGCTGTCCTGCACAGCATGGGGGAGAGTAAGGATGCAGGAAAAACACCTCCCATCTTCTTGCTTGGGGGGTGAGTGACGGTCCCGGTTGGACAGTGATTGGGGTTGGTTGCCGCACCTGGTCCGGGCCTTGTCACACTCCCAGGCATGGAAGCGTTGGGCGCGGTTGGCCAGGTTATACCCATATTGTGCCAGGATGGCACTCTTCAGCGTGGGGTAGTCTGCTGCCTCGGTATCCCCCAAGTCGCAGCAGGCCTGCTGGGCGCGCCCGGTCAGGAAAGGTGCCAGCAGGTGTCCCCAGCGATCTGCTGGCCAGCCCTCTCGCTCTGCCGGGCGCTCAAAACCCTCCAGGTAAGCCTCAACGTCGTCTTCCGCGGTCTGCTTGGTGAGCAGTGTCGTCGGGGCGACCGCGGTGGCAGCCCTGGGGAGACGGCGGTTCAGGGAAATCAGCAGTTCGTGGACAGCAGCCATCCCCTGGGCTTGCTGGGCTTGGGCTTGTGCTAGGAAGTTGAATGCAGCTTCCAGGTTAGCTTCGATGCAATCCTTCTCTGTGTGCAGGTGCTGGTAGTGGAGTCACAATGCCCGCATTCTCCACCATATGTGACAACCACGGGGCGAACTGGCTGTGCCGCACGTAACAGAGAGAGGAATGCACACAGAAAATGATTGGGTTAGCTCGTAATTCGAGCCCGGTTCTTTATTCGGCTATCGTATGCCGGAAAATGCAACACAAAATTCCTCCCAGATCGGAGCATAAAATAACTACAAAAGACGTCCGAAAACAAAAGGATTCTCGTCCTCCTCGCTCGAGGGAATCTGCGGGGTCTCACTCTCCTGTCGCCAGCCAGGTCTGAAAAATAGAGCACACTACTTTTCCGTCGGCGCTAGCTACCTGCATTTGGCTTGCGTTTGTAACCTCCCCGGCGCCGGCGTCTTCCCCTCGTAGCTGCCAGCTTTTGTCCTTTTCCCTCCCCAATCAGCTGATGCATGTCAGCTGCACCGGCGATTGCTGGGGAGGGAACATACTGCTCCTCAAGAACCTGCCCCCTAGCTTGAGGGGGGTGTGGCTTTGGCCGCATCCGCCGTCCGTACGCCCTGGGGTTGCCACAAGAGGTACAGAATAAACGTGACTTTATACTGACGAGACTTTGTACATTTGGGCACTGATTAGTTCTGGTCATTGTGAGATATAACCCTACACCTATAGGAATTATAAACTCTGAACCATTTCTTGTCTCAAGACAATGGCAACAACAATACACTGAAGTTGATTGTTAAGAAATTGACTAGGTTAAAATAAGTTTATTACAATTCTTGTGGCATGATGCGTTTGTCAGTGTACACATGCACATATTAAAACATTGACAATGAACAATTCATATTGAGAAATTAAAAGTTAACAACTAGCCTAAAACATGAAAAACAGAATAGAAGTCATGCTTCAGAAAAAGAAAATACAAACAATCAATCGTACAATATAAGTAAGATAGCATATCCTCTTCTATGCGGTAAACAAACAGCTTTCCTTTTCAAGCAAGCCCTGGCTTTATAGTAGCTGTGTCAGCTAAATAATAATTATAGTACGATCCATGGGCTCCATCTATTCATAAGCAGGTCTGTCTTGCGTCCAGACGGGTCAGAATGTCATCTGTGTCAAAAAGTCTTTGAGACAAATGTATCCCAATGTCACCTGTAAAGGGTCAAAATGTCTGAGACAAATGTATCCCAAGGTGCTTTGCAAGGAAGCCATAGAGCTTAAAAAGGGTGGACCTTCAGAAGACCGCTGGGCTGCAGTTTGCTACTGGAAGCTTTGTAACTTGCCTCCTGACAGTGGATCCCAGTCCATTTGCTTCAGATAATTCACCGAGCTAGCAGAGGGAAAGAAAGATTTGTCTGTATTTTCATAGACCAGGTGTTAGCAGCACTGCTGCTCTCTGCCGCCTATACATTTGCTAACTGTGTCCCTCATTTACATAACACATTAGATTGGAAGTGAAACTTCTATGCAATCTTAAATATTGCACCTTAAAAGGTCTAATATTTCACTCAGAAACTTTTAGCTACTATATTGCTGTTTTTTTTTTCTTTCTCAAGCTTTGTTGCACCATTGCACCATCAAACATAATTCCTTATTCATTTGAAATGGTTTGAGAGCCTGTTACAGACACATAAGAAGCATCATTTGAACCTTAACTGCCCCTCACACAATTTCATTATTATTTATTTTCCTGGGTATTCATACAGTATATCAGAGGATACAACCTGGGACTAACAATACCACAGCACTGATTAAGAAGCCCTACTTTCTGAGTTAATTTAAGGAAGTGAACCTTAAAGAAGTGCCCATGCAGTCTTGAAGATATCTACAGTCACTCTGCCATCACCATCTGCAAGCATCTTACATAACCCTGCCACCTTTTCACGCTCCCTTGCCCTCCAGACAGCACTATATGTGGACCAGAGCTCACACAGTTAAACTGACAGTTTCTATCTCAGACCACCTGACCCAAACTGCCAATAATTGAGAAGCTGCTAACTGTAATTACCTGCAATGTCTACACTGAAATTGATATATATATATATATATATATATATATATATATTGATAGTGTAAATATCAATTTCAGTGTAGACATTGCAGGTAATTACAGTTAGTTTATAGCATTACTAATATGTCTAACTTTCAAGGTGTGTACAGTCTCGAAGTTTTAATGTTATGTTCTCTCATGTTATGAGGCTAATTTCTGTTTTGCTAACTTTAACGTTCAGTAATTTCCATAGCATTCACCGAGCACGCGTCTATGGCAATGACATACATTAAGAGCAGCTATAGAGTTACTGCCAACGTTTGTTAACTGAGCATAAAAGTGTTAGATATGTAGCGCTTCGAAATAGCGGTAATGACAAAATCTAACGCTTTACTTCTACCTTTACCATCTGCTAAAATAATTCGTCGAAACCACAGTCTTTAATTTGGGTTTGCCCGTCTTAGGGGTTTAGTTTCTCTGTAATAAAACTGAGTTCAACCACATCCCACCAGGGCAAGGGTGGTCCACCCACTAGAACATCAGGGTTTTGGCAAGCTGTGGTAAGTAAAGCTTCTCCATGAAAAAAACAAACATACCAAATAGCTAATTTTACTTCATCTACAACATTCCCTTTCAGCAACCTATGCTAAAGCCAAAGAGTACCTGAATAAGTCCTTATGGCCCAATTGCCTGACTTCTGACATTCAGTCAGAGTAAGAAAGTGATGTTAGGCAAAGGAAAATAAGGTAAAAAACTCAAGGTTTTGTTCACTTAATCAATTAATAGCTCACCTCAATTTTTATCTGCTGTGAAGTCCATCTTGGGGTTGTCTCATGTCACTAATTTTGTTCAACAGGCCAAACCCTCGTTATGTTGATGACGAAAGTGATGAGGAAGTGGACAGGAGGAGGACAGCTAGGCCCAGAATAGTGATGCCAGGTATGCTTCAAAGAACAGATGACACAAGTGTAATGTGTAACGTTCTATAGTTGTTGTTTTAGATGAACACAAGGCACCGGCTCGCTCCTGGAGTTTTCCCAGAGGCCAGGTAATCAAAATAACAGTAAAATATTAAACCATTAACATTTTCCTATTCAGAGTTTTTAAGAGGTGTTATTTTTGAAGTTCTGAATGAAGACTGTCCATATCGGTCTCCAGTCGGTAAAAATCTTTACATGACAACAAATTTAAATTCTAACCAGGTCTATCAGTGTATAACAGAACTCCATTCTATATAAAATATCATCTACTGTCTTTTTCAGAAACAACTGAACCACCAATCAGGCCAATTACCAACCGGCCTTTAACCAAGGTAATATTACTATTTACTGTGGGTACATGAACACAGGGAGAGCCGTAACTGTGTAAACTTAATTCAGGATAATTTGGGTTTCCATTAGCCTCAATTTATGATTGTCGAGAGGGGCGAATCGGGCCCAAAATTGGCCCAATTATCCTGTAGCGTGGGGCAAGCTTACTGAGGGTACATGAGCAGATCACTTTATACTAGTGTGAGATTCATTTTTGCATCTAAATGTTAATGATAAAAGAGATCTGATCAATATTTACCACAGCAAAGCCAGGTGATGCTTGGTAAGTCAATGAGAAAAGTGTAAAATATGTTATGACATTATAAACAAACAGATCGGATCAACCTGTTAGCTATCATGATATTTTTATGTTTTAGACACACATCAGCCAGGCCAGCTCTTGCCTGGTGAGTCAAGGAGAAAAGTGAACTAGCTATATCTAGTTATATGTCATGACTCCACAACACTAACTTCAGTAAGCACAACATTTCTTCATAGACATTGGCATAACAAAAATCCTCCAGATCAAGTGCTGGAGGAAAATCGTAATTTGAGGGAGGAAACGGTAGAGATGAAGCATGATATAAAAGCGATGAGGAGAGAGATGGGGGCATCATCGACCAGATCAGAAACTACCCCATCTTTCATTAAGCTGCCGCTTTCATCAATGGATGAGTTCAATCAGGCCATGATTCAATCAGGCCATGAGGTCATGCTGAGGGACAAGGAGGAGCAGCGGGAAATGGTATATGGCAGCTGTGTTCTTCTGACAAGAGTTATGAATAACTGAATGAACTATGAACTCACCTCTTCTTCCAGTTCTCCAGTACATCTCATTGAAGGCCTCTTAGAAAGAGAGAAAAGAAGAACAGAAAAACATCTGTTATTGTGGAACACAGTGATTCACTCACTTACTATTAGTCTAAAAATGAATAATAATGACTTACTCCTGCCTTCATACAGTATGCTTTTTGTGTTTTGTCAGGTGTCTTCCCTATCACTTCTTGGGGGCCATAACACTGAAGTGGCAGTTAGGCGGATGCTGCAGGCTGTTCTGACCAACGGCCTGGCCAGCCAATTCAACTGGGCAGGGAAATGCCAGAAAAGGTCCTTTAAGGGCACTGGATTCACTGGTTTTCTGGATTCAAAAACGATATTTATGTAAATGCCTGCCTTTTAATTATAAGCCCAAGAATTATTGTAACAGATGTGACATTTTTCCGAAGTCAATTTAAGAATAATCTCAGTTAATGCGTTTTGTGTATGCTTAGAGTTTAAGAGCATGCAATATTGGAAAACAAAGCTGACAACAAGACACTACTTGCATCAAACAAAGTTCACATGTTGTCATCTCTATTGGAATCATTACCAGAGCATATTTATTTTATATTGATGGAGGATTCGTAACATTATTTTCTGAGATTGTGGTTCTCTAAAATTTTACATTTTAATGCTGGGAGGCGTTTCCTGCGTGACCTATAATAACCAATGCATCCAAGATTTAAGTAAACGTTTATTCTTTTTAATAAAAAAAGTAATACTCTCTGTTTTCTCTTTATCGTTAGGGGTATCAAATACTTAGCCATGTTGCCCTTTGAAAGTTTCTGGCATCTCTAACTCATTAATAACAAAGGACGATGATTCACATGCAAATTATTGTATTAGTGGTGGAAGCATTATTTACACAAACCATAAGTCCACTGTGACTTGACGGTGAACTTTGTCTCAAAAGTAGACTTCGGGTGAAGTGTCTGCATTTTCAACCCCAGTTCTTTTTAAAGGCTCCATAGAGTGAAATAGAAAGCTTCAATCAACGAAACTAAAGTATGAGATTTTAATGAATACCGTGTAATTTTATTTTGTGCAAATTTGAGGTCATCTTCATTTTTGATAGGTAAAGGCTACATGTTACAATATATGTATTTCAAAAAAATAAAAATAATAATTCCCCCCGTTTTGACCAGTCACCTTGACAGAACAAAAATCTTATAAAAAAATTATATATACATATATATATATATATGAATATATATATTCAACGTTCTTTTGCTATCTGGGTTGTCTTTCCTATTGTTTGTGAGCCACAAGAAATTGTTCATATTTTTACCAGGTGGTTTGAGTTGTTTTCACTTAAATATTAGATTAAAGTCCTCTTTAACTGCTATTCCAAGAACTTACCCCTTCAGTGATGAATTGATTTTAAAATAGAAATGAGACTGAATAATAAAATAAGCTCTACTGCACCAACATTAAATTTTGCCTCGTGAGAGGAGCTGCTACCCTGCCCCCAACTTGTACATTTCTTTTAATTTAAAACTACCCCTGCCCAATTGTGTTTAGTGTAATAACACCAAAAAAAACTTTGAGATCTGTCATTCTAGGCATGGAAAACGACACAGTGTCAAAACTGTGATCATGTGCAACACCAAAAATGGGATTTACTTATTTTACTTATTCTGTGTTTGTTATAAAAATTGATGTGGGTAAGACACCTAGATGTTTGAAACAGAATAAGTGAATGTAAGATTTCCAAAAGACACAAGGTTGAAAATTACCCTGTGGACTGTCACTTTGTCCAGTGCTCTCACAATATATTTTCTTTCAACTTTCAACTTTTGGCATTTGACTTGGATTTGAATGATTAGGACTTGCTTGCGACTTGGGTTTCATGACTTGATGACTAACTTACATCATGTAAGCTGAGCTGGAGAAAAGAACTGCCTCCCTTAGCCTGCAGGAAGAGCACCACCCCCGGACCAGCGGTGATCTACGCTGGACGGACGACGGCAGCCGGGGACAACTGACGGCGCCAGCTGGCCCGACTGCAGGCCGAGGACCCGGAAGTCGGACCGGTCCTGCAGTGGGTAAAAGACGGGCAGCGACCGGACCGGACCACACTCGCGCCCCATCCTCGGGGAGTCAAAGCGCTCTGCACGGCATGGGACACCCTGCAGGTCCACGACGGGGTCCTTCATAAAGGATGCCGAGTCCCGGCGAGTGGAGAGGTTAGGTGGCAGCTCGTGGTCCCCAAGGCACTGCAGTCAAGCGTACTCCGTGCGGTGCACGGCCAACCAGGCACGGGCCATTTCGGGGCCGCCAAAACCCTGCGGCGGCTCCGGTCGCGGTTCTACTGGGGCCAGTGTCACCGGGATGTTGCCCACCATTGCCGGACCTGCGACGTGTGTCGGGCGCAAAAGGGCCCCCTGGATCGACCCCGCGCACCACTCCAGCAGCACCAGGTGGGGGCTCCGATGGAGCGAGTGGGGATCGACATCCTGGGCCCCTTTCCCCGCTCAGAGTCCGGTAACCGGTTCGTTCTGGTGGCCATGGACTACTTCACCAAGTGGCCCGAGGCCTACGCCCTCCCGGACCAGAGCGCGACCCGAGTGGCTGAGGCGCTATTGGAGGGGATGTTCGCCCGCCTGGGAGTACCGGAAGAGCTGCACAGTGACCAGGGCCAGAACTTTGAGTCTCAAGTGTTCGCCGAGGTGTGCCAGCGGTTGGGGGTGCGGAAGACCCGGACCACCCCCCTTCATCCACAGAGTGATGGGTTAGTGGAGCGGTTCAATCGGACGCTCGCTACCCAGCTGGCCACCTTTGTGTCGGCTCATCAAAAAGACTGGGACCATCACCTGCCTCACGTCCTGTGGGCCTATTGCACCGCAGTCCAGGAGTCCACGCGGTGCACGCCAGCAGCTCTCATGTTTGGCAGGGAGCTCCGCACTCCAGTGGACCTGGCCCTCGGTGCGCCCCCAAGGTCCAACATTGGACCCCCGGCCAGACCCGATTACGTGTGGGAGCTCCAGCAATGGCTTCGGAGGACACACTCCTTTGCTCGGAACCACCTCACTAACGCCGGGATCCAGCAGAAAAGGCAGTACGACCAGCACCGTCGGGGACCCGGATTCGCTGTGGGGGACCGGGTGTGGGTTTATAACCCACGCCCCAAGAAGGGCCTGTCCCCCAAACTGGCTCCTGCTTGGGAGGGGCCCTGCGAGGTGCTGGAAGTGGTGGGGGGAAGTGGCTGTTACCGGGTGCGCCTATGGCAGCGCCAAGACCGCCTGGCTCCCTACCAAGCTCGCCGGCCCCTTCTCCCTCCAGAGGAGAACGACACAGCAGTGGAGTCCGGAGACTCGAGAGAGCTGGACGTCGCGCCTCCCACCCAGGTAGGAGCTGGGCGACGTAGTGCGCCCCACCCTGCTCGCCGGCGGCAGCCCCAGCCGCGGCTGGCAGACTATGTATGTGGTCTGTCAGGACTGTTCGAGGCTGCCGGGACGGTCGGCCCTGAGGAGGGGGCTGTGTAGGCGGCTGCTGGGAAGCCCGGCTCCCAAACTTTAGTGACTGTAAATAGTGTTAATAATGTGTAGTGTTATTGTTATAATGATGTGGCTAGTTAACTGGTTTCGTTAACTGTGTAGTCATGTCTTTGTTGTTATGGTTTAGTTCCCTCACCGCGGGCGTGTTTGCTTGTGCAAGTGAGGGCTCTCTGTGTGTTTCCTTGTGTAATCAGTTCTTCCGCTGGCAGTTCTGTCTTTGTCAAGACGGTCGTAAGCGCATGCGTGAAATAAAGAGCATGTCTTTTTGTTAATCGGTGTCTGAGTCTTTGCTTGAACCCAGCAGAGAAGTAGCTCTCTTGTAAAAACGCTACAATACATTTAGAAAATTTGGCCATGAGGAGGAGTGTAAAGTACTGATTAACAACACACACCTTTTCTTCTCTCTTTTTCCCTCAGTCTGATCAGAGGGGTCCAAATGCAATCGCCAGTCGCTAAAATAAAACTTTTCCCTTGCAAAAAACGTTGCTTCTAGTTTGCTTAAATGCAAGCTCAACCGCTGGACATAAGGTTGCAATATTCGGACTCGCATCTGCTTTGTTTAAGACTAATTTTCTTCACTGTGGATGCGTTGGAATAATGGCCGAGAACACTTTTTGACCGGGTCTGTGAGTTGGCTTTATTTGTGCCTCTGTAGCACACACGGTTCCCATGGACTGAGACCATGCCAAAAATAATAAAACCCTGCACTAACAGTTTCTCCTCCGCTTACTCCTCCGTCTTCCTTCCTCTTATCTCCTGGCGTTCTAATTTTCTCACTCTCCTTACTCGTGTACACTCTCTACTCTTCACTTTCTCCAAATCTCTATCCTCACGTTATGTTCCCCCCCTCCTTTTATCTCTCCCTGTGGGCGGAACCACCCACACACCCGAAGGGGGGAATGGCCCCCACTACCACCCCATACACCCCTCACTCTCCCTACCTGCTGTCACCCCCTTACTTATTCTCCAACCCCTGACGTGGTCTCCCGCCCTTACAACAAACTCTCCCGCCATTGCGGACGGGTATGTCCCCCCAGAATGTGGGGTAGCCCCTCCCACTACTTCTAACCCCCCAGGTCGCTAGAATAGTCTATCCATGACCACTTGAGATGGCTAATACAAGCTAGATTCATAATATCGAGGCTGCTAGCCGTCAGTGACTGGACATGCAAGCTTTCTAGCTAGCTCAAGTAATACCACAGTGACCGTAGCTTGCGTATCGACAGCTGAGTGGAAGTCTGTTAGAGGTTTAACCAATGTAGGTGAACATTCACAACAAAGTACAGTCTTTTTGTACTTTGTACAAAAACATTTTTGGTTTGCTCCTTATTTTTTATTTTTTGTTTTTTTTAAAAACACAAACAGACCAATGCTACTACATTTCACCAAGTTAGTCCAAACGGTAGTCTAAATGGCAACTATGGTCCAAAAACCCCTATTCCTGTCTGGTGTAGTCTCTCACTCGATCATCCAGGCAATACTAATCAAATAGGCACAACTGTCCTAAGGTTTAAAGATAAATCCCAGTAAAAAGAGTCCTCTTTAATTAATATATATATATTTTTTTTTCATATATCAGGATATTTTGTAATGCGCAAATATAATGAATAAAGCCCTCACTGGCCCAGTTTCTGAGTATTTTATTTTCTATGAGAAATGCTATACTTTTAATTCATTTCACTAAGGCAGTGGTTCTCTAAGTGTGGAAATGATTTGTCTGTACTGAAAAATAGGAAAATAATAATAATAACAACTGTTTAAATTTAAAGATACTAAAAAGTTTTAATATATTCTATTTTACAATGAATAAAATACGATGTGTGTCTAACGTGTGTCTAATGCGCAGACAACATAGGCCTACTTACAACAGCAATGCTGGGACAATTTGCTTGTTTATGTTAGACATGAGTTTGAGGGCACTTCTTGTGAGAATTTTATTTTATGTAAGCCACTAGCAACAAGAACCACAGGAGAGCATATATTTCAACTTCTGAATGCAGGGCGTGATACCAACTGGAAAAGTGTGCCAGGGCATCCACCTCAAGGCTTTTGCAGTCAAGAGAAAATGCCTTAGGAATTCAAATCTGTGCAAGACTCTGCTGTCAAATTCTTTATCAAGGCTTGACCGCTGTATTTACATATGTTCAGTGTGCTTTGTAATGTGCAGCTTTTGTTACATACTAAAGTAACATGGTTATCAAGGGGCAAAGTACTCACAAGGCTCTCTGCATGACTGCAAAAGCAGCAGTCTCCCTTAGTAAGTTTATCTGATGATATATTATGGCTGGAAACTTAGCCAACTTGGCCGATATATTCTCATGTTTGAATGAGCTGAACATGGGACAGCAGGGGCTATTTTTGATAGTTTTTGATGTGTGTGATAAGACCACTGCTATGAAGAAAACGCTGCAGCTTATGGTCTGTAAAGTCATGGCATTAAATGCCTCTGCTTTCCCAGCTTTGGGGGAACCATCTGCAGACAGATGACCCAGGATTTTGTTCAGGATGTGATGGTTGTGCAGTTCTTGATTTCTATGCCAAGTTTAGCTTAATTGTGGTCAGAAATGGTAGCTTGTTTGAATTTGTGGGCAAATAAATAAATTAGATTATTTATTGACTACATTCATTGAGATTTTATGTGGCTTCTGTGAGATGGTGGCTTGTTGGTGATACTTGGATGGTTTGGTTTGATCAGAGGTGGTACTTGTAAAAGTTTGAGAACCACTGCACTATAAAATGAAATACCTGTTAAGCACATCTGCATTCAGTGCACAAGTAGCACATATTTCTTTTATTCTAAGAAAATGTAACACTCAATTGAGTGTTATTAATTTAAACTAAATGAAAAGTGAAATTAAATGTTGAGATGAAATCCTTGCTAACTGTGTTTCTTGCTTTCTAACTTGCTGTTTCTGTGTGTTGTGCTGTTCCTTGTGTGTCGTGTGTCTTGTGTGTCGTGGGGGTTCTAGTAAAAACACCTGAAGTAAAGGCCCTTCTGTCAGCAGTTGCTGGCATTTTCTCAGTCTGTGTAGTGATTTATGCTCAGTTCTTGCTGAAAAGCAAAATCTAGACCAGGGGTAGGCAACCCCGATCCTCAAGTGACCTAGTGTTTGTAGATTTTTGAGCTACCTCTCATTAGCGGCTGATTTACACCTAGACCCATTAGGTCCATTGGGCCATTAGAGTTACCGAAAAAAGTTTTTTTTTTTAAGAACTCCGAGACTTCTTGATGATGACCTCTCACCTCCTGTTCACTATTTTGCAGCATTTGCTCAATACCCAAGTGCTTTGCTATCTCCTCCTGTAGATGTCCTTGAGCTGGCTCACTACATCCTGTAGGGGTGCGATTACCTCCTGGAGCCATTCCTTCTCCAGTTCAGCCCTAGCAGAGCGTTATTCCCTTGCCAGACCTCAACTGCAAGCTCAGTTGCATCTTTCTGTTTTGACGCACCAGCTGTGAATGAACCTGTTCAGAGGCTCTGAGTTCATCGATCTGCTTGGTGTGCAGTGAGGCTTTGCAGCAGGTACTGTTAACCTTTCTGTTGATTTATTTTATAGAACTTGGTTATAGAACTAAAGAACTTGCCTTTACCTAAACGTACATGTTACATGGGTGAATTGAATTACTAATTGTAATCCTACTTTTATCGGTAAATTAATTTAAATGTGAGTCTGATTGATTGATTCGATAATGAATACCTGTATGAGGTCTTAAGCGCCACTACACTAATATAACATATGAGGAGCTGCTACCTAGCACCACAAGCAGTATTCGAAACATAAGACTTTGTTCTTATAATAAGTTGTTCACAGTTTGGATTAAGTACATCATATGCTGACCAAAACAATTTGTTGGTAATAACCATTTAAGTTGGCTCTTTGGTAGGTGCTACGGTTGGACATTGCCATTTTTATTTGTTTTCTGAATTATTGGAAAGCCGCTGCTGAGAAAATCCCTCAGCACTGCCTGAGCTGGCCGGCCTTACCCAGAGCCTGAGATCGGCAGATGTACAGAGGGACTTTTTGTCAGACAGAGCCTCCACTCAACACCTTATTTGGAGATCCTTTTACAACAATCATATTTTTAAAATTAGGTATTAACATTCTGAGGTTGTTTGTGGCGATATAATTCAGTGTTTAACTGCCACCAATTACATTAATGGTAATAAATTCAGTCACAGAAAACCAAACTAAGATGTTAAGAAAAAAAAAATGCTTGCAAAGGATTTGATCTCATCATCTCACTTGTTTACTTGTTCACTTTTATTTCATCAACTTTGACAGTGTTGACACGCTGATGTTAAGGAATTTACTGCTGCTGTTGTCTTCAATGGATCTCTGAACTTGTTGCACTAATATTGCTGGCAGTGGAAGAGACGACCTTGCCATCCACCACTTCCTCAACGATGGTCACCACCTTGCGAGATGTGCTGGTTGAGCTGGATCCAGAGGATGAGATGCTACTGCATCATAAGATATAAGATAATAATTATCAAAATCTTTCTACATAATACGCAAAATTTATATGTGAAAAAATTAACTTAGCTTAATGCATGTTACATGTCATTGCAAAAGTGTTTAAACAATTTGAATCAAAGTATTTAAAGCCATTGAAAAAATCATCAATTAATATTCTCTAGTCTACTATCACTTCTGTTATGATATAAGTTGTGTAACAATGTATACCTGCAAACAGTACTTCCATTTTGTTTCTTAGCATTGACAAGTAGTGTACGAATTTCTCATATAACAATAACAATAATATTGTTTTACTCGTGCTTGGCACTTTATTGTGTGGAGTATAATGTTACTGATAATCAGGGACAGTTGAATGGTTGCACATAATCTCTCTATTCCAAAAAGAATATCTGCCATTCTATCTCAGTTTCTAGACACTTAAAAAAAATACAATTTATCAGTGCATAAAAGTAAATGGCAATTGAAATATCAATCCTTCAATTTTTTCACATATTAAGTGGAGCTGTTCCTTTTTCCTGGTCTTCTAAAATCAGGTCAGATTACACATTGTCTCTCCAGCTCCACGGGCTCACCTGCTAGCTTCTCCATCAAGCAGCCTCCTGTATTCAGCAATCTCCATCTCTAGTCGCGCCTTGATGTCCAAAAGCCTCTTATACTCGTGGCCCTGGCGCTCCATGTCAGCACGCAGTTGCACTAGCTGCTCCTCCATGCTGCCCACCTGCATCTGGAGGCTGGACAGCTTCATTGAGTAGCGGTTCTCTGTTTCTGCTAAAGTGCCTTCCAGAGATGCTTTCTGTTCACAGAGAAAAATCAGGAAAAAGGGAACGGGAAGGAGAGGGCGGTGGGAGAAGAAAACAGTCACACCAGATGTATTTAAACTACAAAGCCGTAAAATTTTGCAAAGTATAACATTGTCTCACCATGCTGAGTTGGGACTGCAGTTCGATCTCGAGACCTTGCAGAGTACGTCTGACTTCCGTAATTTCATTTTTGGAGCTTTGCAGTGTTTCTGTGTTAGTTACAACTGTCTTGTTCAGGGTCTCTGTCTACAAAAACCAGAGGTAAACAATCAAAAATACAGCAACACAAGCAAAATATAGAATGAAAAATATAGAAATGTTAACAAGTACGCTTGTAATATAATATCATAATTCTTTGTTATATGAGTCAAGAATATAATAACTTCAAAGCAGACCTCTTTTGATAATTGAGTTAAATGCTTACTTTGGTCTGGAACCAGGCCTCTAGCTCTCTCTGGTTCTTTGCAGAAACAGCCTCATACTGCTCACGGATCTCAGCCAATACTCTGGTAAGGTCCTCTTGTGGTGCTGCATCCACTTCCACATGAACCTGACCACTCATCTGGGTTCTCATGTTCAGGAGTTCCTGAGGGATGACATTACAGATATTGTCGGTACTCACTCACACTATTTGTTCTGTAGGCCAGCTGAGGTAACACTACTTGCCTCACAATCGAGTACCAGTTCCTGTGCCGGTGTGATTCATTACATTAACCTGGGATACAGGATTATTCCAAAACTAATTCACAAAGGTTAAAAATTTAAGGGTTGTAAAATATACCCATCTTTAGTAATCACATTTTAAACTGAAAGTAATTGATGTCTGGCCCACTGAACTGTGATCTTAAATTTACTTAGACTCACTTCCTCATGGTTCTTCTTGAGATAGATCAGCTCCTCCTTCAACCCCTCAATCTGCATCTCCAGGTCAGATCTTGCCAGAGTCAACTCGTCCAGTGCTTTCTTCAGTCCAGCGATGTCAGCCTCCACAGACTGCCGCATAGTCAACTCATTCTCATACCTGAGCAACATAAGAAACCACCATGTTGTTTGTTAATTATTTTACTGCTGTAGGCAATATAATGAAATATAATTGTACTGAGACTCACTTGACTCTGAAATCATCGGCAGCAAGCTTTGCGTTGTCAATGCTAAGATAGATTCCACCGTTGATGCGTGTGGCATCCTGGATCTGAATATGAGGGCGGAAAAATAAGTTGTCATTTATTCTAGATCATTATCTGAAGTATAACTTTAGGTGAGCTTATAAATGAATATGCAGTAAAAGCAGTGTTAAATAATGCTTGTTTTACAGAGAATAATAATAATAATAATAATAATAATAATAATAATAACAACATGGGTAAATAAAAAAGTACACAATGCACAAAACAGTGGTTAATAGCAGGAAGGAAGTGATGCATTAGGTAGGTTTTCAGGCTGGATTTAAAGCTTGGCAGTGATTCAGCCTCTCTTATATCCCTTGAGTAGAGAATGAGGTTGCATTTATGAAGTAGCTGTGCAGAAAATATGTTTCAAAGTAATCTTCTATTTATTTAGTATATGTCATGGTACAGTAGGATGAAAAACATCCTAGCTCTGTTTGCGCAATTGTTTTTATATAAATATTAGTATTACACTGTTATTGCTACTTAATTATATTTCCTTCAATTGAGATGAATTTAATAGTTTTAGAAATTAAAATTGTGTCTGCTCTGACTAATAATAAAAAGTTTTAGTCTAACGTATAAGAAGTTATAATTTAGTAAGATTTGGCATATGATAATATGTAAATTCATTGTCAAAACAAAGCGATGTTGAATGCATGCTGGTGATTTGATTGTGTGCAGCTGTAAAGCGTGGATTCAAAATTTACCTTGCCCTGCAAGTCACTGATGGTGATTTGGAATGCGCTGGTATCGCGGGCAGTTGGGGAGGTCTTGCTTTCAAGAAACTGCCGAATCTTCAGTTCCAGCTCTGTGTTGGCCTTCTCCAGGGTTCTCACCTTTTCCAGGTAGGAAGCCAGGCGATCATTTAGGTTCTGCATGGTGGCCTTCTCATTGGCAGACACTTGCATGTCAATGCCATCTGCCAGGGCAAACCCTCCACCTGCACCGCTACCAAAGCCAAAACCCCCAAAACCATAACCACCACCACCACCACCACCACCGCCACCTGAGGAGCTGGAGGCGCTGGAAATGCGCACTCCAGAGCCACCAGCACCCCCATACACACTAGGGGCCCGCATGGAACTGATCCGACCACCTCCTCCAGACACAGAGAGGCGTGCAGATCCCATAGAGGCACCCCTCATGGATCCACCCATAGATCCCCCTGAAGATATGTAGCTACGGCTTGAGAAGGAGGTCATTGCTGCTCTGGTATTGTCGGACTCTGGCAAGAGCTTAAGTGACTGAAGTAGAGATCTCAGTGAAGTCCTTTTATGCTGCAAACATGAGAGGGGGAGTAGAGGGAGGAGGGGTAGTGGGTTATCTCAGGTAGAGGAGGGATCTTTTACTGATACAAATCTTAAGAAATCAACGCACACACACAGTAAAAAAAAAACGTCAAACAAGCTGGGAATTGATTTATAATGCTGTCAGCCTTGATCGCTTCATTCCTAAACTGGTGACAGCGCGTTGAAAGTGCTTGTCAGTGCTGGTATGTGACCTTACAAGGAGAAATTATGCCAAGGGGCATTTTTTTTGATCCAACAAATGTTATGTTTCTAAAAAGTTAAAATAAAATAAAAAATAAGATACAAATTTTTGCATCTTAAACATGTACATGTGCATCTTTGATATTACTATAAAAAAAAAAAAAAAGAAGGTTAAAAAAGAAGAAATATATATTTGTGTATATTCCAGACACACTAAACCTTTCATAATTTTAGTATAAAAGTCTACCTCTTTAATTGATTTTGGTTTAGGTATGGGCTTCCCATTAATTATATTTTACCATCTCATGTCTACCCGACATGATATTTTATGTCTACCCAAGATAGTTTTTCATTAAACAAGTGGGTATTATATTACTTTCTCTGCAATACTCCAAACTTCTTCTCTTCGGAAAAATCTGAAAAACTTTCTATAATAGATGTCACTTTAGGGCCATCTTATATAAATGATCAATATAAAAGGATATGTTAGCAGAACTGGAAAGAGAACCAGAAAAACTAGGGCTGGGACCAAAAGACCAAAAAGTTGAGAACCCACTAATTACATTTAATACAATTGTGTTTATTAGCATTTTTTTTTTTCTTATTTCTCTTATCTTTAAATGGAAAAGGCTACAAAAAAACAGTTGCCAAAATTTTGATTTGGTTTAGTATTCAGGTTCTGAATTTTCTGTAATCTTTAGAGGTTTGAAGAATTATTTGCTTAACACAGCATTCCAACTGTAGGTGCTTGACACTGCATTCAGACATGTTTTGGCTCGCCCACCATTATAAACCTGATCCTAGTTACGTTTAGGTCAACTTAATAACTATGGAAATTTTTGTCTATTTTCGCAATGTGCCATCACATTACATCACAGAAACAAAGCAGTTATTTGTAACTTTCTTGTTGCAAAAATTTTAGATTTCAGTACCTACATTTAATCAAGATTAGTTATATTTTGTTCTGAATTTGTTCAGAGTTTTCAAGCTACAATTAATTTTGCTGAATAAATCTTAATAAACAAAAACTAAACCCCAGAAAGAAAAATGGATTGCATCTCCAAGTTAAAATGCAACAGTGACATATTTAGTGAATGTATTGCGCAAAAGGATGTTTATTTAAATACATAAAAAACAGCTGCAATAACCCCATTTTCAAATGTCTGCAGCTCTCTCACATTCACACCCCTCCTCTGTTAAATAATAGCTTCACAATAGTTGTATTATATTTTTCCAGAAGCTTTATTACAATAAAACTGCTACCCCCAAGCTCAATGGTAATAAGAGTAGCAATTACCACACCCAGTCCCTGTTGCAGTCACCAGTTTACACACTTACATTCCACCACAGTCGAGCGATTTTAACCTGATTTTAACCCAATTTTAACCTGATTTCCTTCTTGCATTTTCTATATTTGGATTTGATAAACATCGGATTTCTTTATCTTATAATTTTTCTGATAAAAAGATAATCTTTTACTGATCGAATAAACCTGAAACCATTTGAAACACTCCACAATCCACAAGTTACACTGATTGCACAATTAACATTATTCAATATAATTAAAAGAAACATGAAAAGGCTTGTTTATCCAGCTGTGGGTTCTATTGGAAATGGGTACATACATTCATGATAATAAAAAAAATAAAGAGAATGAAGTGCGTGGTATTTTATGTGTGAGTTTTTTTTTTTTTTCCTTTCCTGGAGCCATTCTTAGCTATAGAGGCACACCCACCAGCGAGCTTGTTCTAACAAGAACAGAATCGTGGACAATAGCAACCTTAAAAAAAAAAAAAAAAATATGCTGTGATGTATAAAGAAACGTAAAAATTTAAAAGTTAATAAATACATTTACTTCATAATGTAACACAAAAACGTGTTACACTGAAAGTTAATTATAATTCACAGAACATATTTATTGCAAGTTATTTAGAATTCAAATATCATATCAGGGAACATTTGGCATGAAGTGAGAAATTTAAATTGACATCAAGCACCTGTTTTAATTTGTACCAAATAACCCTTTGCTTAAAAAAAACAAAAAAAAACAGCAATCCTAACAATCTGCAATTTATTCTGCATATTTATCGAAAGCAGTCAACCCATACACTTGAATTAAAGACATAACTACTTTTTGAAAACATTGTGGTTTGATTTTAAACACCAAGGATTTATGCAGCAAAGTTTTTTAAATATATAAACGTAGACAATGGAATTTGCATGGAATATATTTGTACGGAATTTGAGTTGAGCTGTGCATTTGCATTACAAAAGAAATACCTTAATTTACATATGGTGCATAATAATATATTTTACTGCAGCTCTTATTTTATAATTAAATTAAATTAAAATTAAAGACTTTTTGTGCTCAACGTAAGCTTCCACCTATTTTGGCCTGGTCTTCAGAAATTGGTACATCCGTATTGTGTAACACACAGGGAGTGGCATCCTGTTGACCTATCCTCTCCTGTATTACCCTGTTGGAATTTGGCTGTCAGGCATGTCACCTGCAAGCTGTAACAGGAGAAGAACTGTGTGTACTCTCACTTCTCTCAAGAAAGATTACTGCTATGTCACTGAAATGGTTTGAATATGAGTTTAGCAGTTCTCCTTCCACTTGCAGCCGGTCAAGCCTAAGGTTTTAAGTTTCATTAGTTCAAACAAAGAATATATTCAGCATTCAGCATTGAGACTTACTTCCAAAATAAATATTAAAATATCAAAATTGTATCTATCTGTCAGTACCCTTATTCAATGCACTTAGATTTCACCAGATATTTTTTTTACTTTGTGCCCTTAATCTTAGTTACACAGCTGTTGTAGATCTAGTACTGAATTTGAACATCATCAAAGGACAGGGTCTGTTAAAGGAATACAAGTGAATATAAAAGCATTGTGCAAAAATAAATGTGCAATAGCCAAACAAATGAACATCTGTATATATTTCAAGGTCTTTATTCATGTTAGCCACCTCATAGCCACCATTCATCTTATTCAATCAAGTCAATAAAATGTTATTTGGTGTAGAACATTTTAACAGTTGAATTACCACCAATAGCTGCATCAAAGTAAATCTAAAACCCACAAAACAAGCCTCAGCAAGAATAAACTATTGAAATACAACACACACTTAGCCATAAAGTTGATCTGATACTATACAGATTCGCTAATGGTAGACCCAACCAAAGGGTTAGACCAAATACTAGTGAGTCAACAGCAAGAAAATCTATCAGAACATAAAGTTGGATAAAGGACAAACTTAACAGATATCTTTTTAACCTGGATTTTAATACTGAGTCTAATGGCCGGATTGAATCAGCCAGGCTATTCCATACTAGAGGTGTTCTGTATGAGAAGGTGAGAACACCAGATTTAGTTTTTGTTACCCTGGGTAACGAACCTGGTTTTGTATTTAATGAAGCAATTTGAGCTTTTTATTCCTTCAGCTTGCAGGCATGAATACACTGAAGCATGATAAGTTTCAAAACGTTTTTATGCAATTTAGAAAAAAACGAAGTGACATGATAAGGTCTCTTTCAACAGTGTTGAAAAAATTAGATTAGACAAATAAATTAGACAAATGACTGTAGCTTTCTCATGGTACAATGAGTCTTCATTCAATTCATCAATTCAATTAAATTGGTACTAATATATGTTTATCAGTTGGTTTATTCTGATTTGCCCTGCATGGCGGGTGCTAGTACCCAGTCACATTGATAAGCAGCGTGGGCGCGATCCGGGATTTCTGTAGTTTGTGGTTAACCAGTGTACTAACCAGTGTGTGATGCTTATGTTAGGGCGGACCATTAGAAGAAAATTAAATTCAACTAGTTTCATACAATCCAGCGGAAATTACGTATAATATAAGTAATTCTACAGTTTCAGAATCTGCAATCGGTTCTGAGCTAGGTACTGTAGTTTAGTATATATCCCTGTTTAAGTGTCCTCTGGCCCTCTGGCTGTTCTGTATAGGACCCAATGGCACCGGTAAGGAGGAAGCATTCCATTCAAACTCCATTGGTCTGCGTTATCAATTTCAGAATCTTCGTAGAATCTATGCTTCTGAATATGTGGCAGGATTCTGCATTATGTTTACATTATAAACTTTGTGTGCGTATTGATCAGTCTTACTTTTATTCTGAAGGATAAATCCAATATCCTTTCACCCACATTTTTGGCTTTGTCAAGCCACATCTGTCCAGATGTTAGCAAAAGTTAGTTATTAGGAAAAGAGTTAGAATGCTGCAGCCTAGGACAAACTAGGCCTAGGAGAGGACTGGGTGGTGCATTGTGGTGTAGTTGGATGTGCCTTGTTGTCACAAAGGGCTGCTGACAGAATATCTGCACTGTCCCAAAGGCAGATTCCACCTGAGGGTTCGTTCTTGCCCATGGTGGTCACCAGTGGCTTGTCCAGTATGGCAAAGTCTTCAAACACCTCTGACACCCGAGGCACTGATAAATCTGTCAATGAGCCAATCAATCCCCTGTGGAATGCAAAACTAAACACGCACAACACGACACTGAATCAATACATTAGTGGAATTTGCATCTTGCTGTGAACTCCCCCATTCCACTGAAGGGCTAAATTGCAAAGGAAAGAAAATTCTCCTCTAATGAGCTTTCAAGACGGAGAAGAGGATTTAAGGAATCAAAGACTGAACAAAGAAAGGGTCTGATCCCTTGTAATAATGCTAGTTCATATTTAACATGTAACAAATGGCTTATATTATTCACCAACAACTTCATAGCTTACCTGACACCATCTTCTGCCATGCGATTTAGTACAGGCTTTGGTGACACCCTGAGAGACAAAAAGTTATTGTAGCTCAGCCTCGCTGGCCTAGCCTGTATATCCTAAAAATTGGAAAACATTGGAAACATTAAAAGTTTAATTAAAAAACTTAATTTACTATTATTTTGTGTTGAATCCTTTATAGTTTTGGGTATATGCCAGTGTGTTTCGTAAATTTAAATGAGAGAGAGAGAGAGAGAGAGAGAGAGAGAGAGAGAGAGAGAGAGAGAGAGAGAGAGAGAGAGAGAGAGAGAGAGGCCAGGTATATTTTCTATGTTGATTAGACCTAAACTAATGTTAACTGAATCAAACTGGATGGCAAATTTGATCATCCATAAGACCTGAGCACTGGTTGTTGAACTTGAACAGTCAAAATAAGTCATATAGGATTAACAAAACATTGTGGAACTAACATGACAGTCTTACATGATTTACAAAACACTGACTTAGTTATACTGATAATAACGCATACGGCTAGCTAACAATCAATTGATTAGTGTAACTAGCTTACTAACCTACCTACTATGAACAATGTTGATTTTTATCTTACGTAGTTCCTGCAAACTCGTAGATAAGAACAGTGCCATTATTGGTTAGCATTTTTTATTAGTCTGCAAAGGACCAGCATTGAGTAGAAGTGTTAGTGCCAGGAGTCCATTTCTTTCAGTGGCAGGACTTGAAGGAGTATAAAGCTGAAGTTGGGAGGGAAATGTTATCACAAACAGGTTTATAACAAACAACACACCAACCAACAAACAAAAAAAATAAAATTAAAAAAAAGATCACCAGCTTCACCAGATTTCTCCAAGTCTAACTTAGAGTCAAAATATTCCCTTTTATTGTCTCTCTAATTGCCGGGACCTGAGTGTGGTAACAATCAGTCCAACTACACAGGTGCGCAACAAGATCCTTAGGTGGGGCATTTTGGGTTCAGTCTATGGATCTATCTAACCCTAAAATAACTGCTAACATTCAAAACTCACATGTTGTCACATTTCAGCTTCAAATTGTTTGATTGGTGTTTTATTCCTTTGTCTGACTGATGCCTGACCTTTTAAAAGCCATAAACCTGCACACTGACTTACCTCTGCTATAAAACCTTTCACTGTTAAATGTAAAAGCTGAAATGGTACACTTTAGCCATTCTTGTTTTAAGACAAAAACAAAAGAATGTTCTCTCTGGGTGTGTCAAGTCAGGCCTGAGAGAATTTCTACTCTCACCTCCTCTCATTCCTCTTTTTTGTTACCCAGGTTCGTACATGTTCTTTCAATGACTTCACCCTCCAGCACTTTTCAATCTTTCTCAGTACACATAAGTGCAAATATTAACTTCTTGCTTTGGTTTTCACTCGAGTGGCAGTTCTGTACAATGAATAGCACTGTTAAAAGCATTCGACTGCCTTGTCGCTTTAATACAAGTCACCACAAACAAAAACAATGTTACACATTTAAATTTAAAAGACTTTATTTAATAAACAAATTAATTATCAGAAAAAAATCTGAGAAAAGATTCCCGGTCAACAACGGATAGAAAAATGAAGTATTGATACCATACTTTAGCTAGTTTAGAAAGCTGCTTTGTCTAGCTATTATTCATGTCACTAAATTACTGTATGTTGTCTAGCTGTTTTCATTTACTTTATTTGAACATTCCCACTATTGGTGCATCTATTGAAAAGACATGCCATTTCGCCTGACTCAGTTCTCAGGATCGTGGTCCTTTTCAACAGTGTTTAAAGCTTGGTGACCTCCCTTAACCAGATGATGGAAAACAGTCTCCACACTTTGTGTTATATTCTCTGCTGTGATCCAGTTGCCATCCCTCCGCAAACTTTGCCACTCCCTGGTTTGCACCTCAGCAGAGAATAGAGGTTGAAAGACGGCCTGAAAACGGCTCACAGTGGAGGGAGAGAATAGTGATGGATATGGGACCCTGGTGTCTTGTTTCCATGCTTAGAAAGGTACTTTTAGAACGACATAATACAAAAGAAGAATAATCAGGTAATAACGATCTTCTTGGTAGCCCAAAGAAGTTGGACCCAGTCGAATATAAAATTTTATAAAAATTTACAGCTGTTTTTTTTAAAAATGTCTTTACTGACATTTCCTGCATTTTGCTTGGTACATACAAAGCATTTATTGTGTGTGGGAAACTTATTGCAACAAAATTTAGCTCCATCCATTTAATGTTACTTGAGATGACCTGACAAGTCTTAAGAGAAAATGTAGTTTTCAGTTACGAAGAATTGTGTACATAGATTCAGTCTGTCCACATACCTCTGCAATGAATGGTCTGGTAGAACTTAGGAACCAGCACAAATAGAAAAGATTTGTTCACACTGATCAAAGGTATTAGTATGAATAAGTATTGATGTGTGCCAATTTCCTCAAGCATTTAGAATTATAACATATAAAGCACATACATTTTAACTTTTTATGTGCATTGTATACAAAAGTATCATTCTTGAACAGATAAAAAAAGAACATGTAAACATTCAATTTATGAATTATTTTTCACAATAAAAACACTGATCAACTACTTACACAAAACACAAAGTACAAAACAATACCGTGGATTTGACTGTTAGTATTAATATTTATTTGCATGACGTAATCACTTTATGCAGAAAAAATACAGTAATAATAATAAAAGCAAGATTCAAAAGAAAGTAAATTGGAGTGCCATGTGTAGGCTGGATCACATATTTAATTGATCTAATTAGTTATTTACACTTCTTAAACATTCCCGGTGTTGCTCTGTTTTTTATTTTTTAAATAAAAAGGTATGAAAACGCTGGATTAAAAACAGTATTAGTATGAGCATAAATTACTTTATTATATAAAGTTATTAAAAGTGGTCTTTCAGTTAATGTCTACACGCATTACCACTATTTAAAACTAAGCCTTTCCAATTTTCTTCAAATTTGACTTACACAAATCGTTTCAGGATAATCTTTGCTTTATTTCTGCCTGAAAGATTAATGAGAGCACAACAACCAGTACTGATATTGGCACATTGTACGAGTAGATGTCTTTTACGCAACTCCTTTGCAGCTGTAACAGGTCCTCGACCCTTTCAGTGAGAGATATCCTGGACTTACTCATCTACAGAGGTGGACACTACTTTCCCATCCACTATTTTCTCCACAGTGGACTTCACTCATTTCTGAACATGAGGGTTGTGCTCTGCAGAGAGATTCATTCCTTTTAAGCTGGCAAATCTATCAAACACATTTCTGCCAATTTAACTATAATCAAAACCCTGTTTGCATCACCATCGCACACCTTTTTGTTTAGGCTGGACGCCAAGCTCAGGCTCGTCATAAAGATTGACTGTATTACAGTACCTGTTACATAAGAAATTAGACTAATAGCTGTATATTTGTATGCTCAAAATAAAATTCTAGGTTTGGAAACTGCCATTGTCATTATTGCCAGTCTGCATAAACATATACTCATTTATAACTCTCTGACATAAAAAATCACAAACAATCACAAACAATTGTGTAAGTGTTATATAATGTTGCCGATTACCCGACTACTCCATCTGGTGGTGACAGAGCATCAGGAACTCAGATTCAAAGTAATGACCAACTGAAAAAACCACAAGGACCAAATAGACATGGAGAGGTTTACTACCAAAAAGTAATTTAATTGACAAACATGCAGACACAAGCTAAACAAAACACTAAAATCCAAATTTTCTAGCACTCCATTCTTCATATGGTTAAATGTCAGTCCACTGCGATCTGGAAAAGATTTCCTCCTTTAAAAGTGTCAATTCTAAAAAGGTAAAATGCAGGTGAGGTCTAACACTACAATCTTATGTTCCAGTACACCAATCCGAGTTTCCCCAGATACCTCCATTGTTCTGGTGCTCCGGTCCACGTTTTCCCAATGATCTCGGACTGCTCGATCAGCCAACTTTTAGAGCAAACCCCTTGCTGGTCCTGCTCATCTTGATCATTTTTCTCGTTCTCCCTGTGCCTTGCCACTTTTTCCCCTTTGCTCTTTTCCTCTCTAGCTAGCTGCTTCCAAATATACTCAGTTCCCGATCAGATGTAAATAAATAAATGTTAATTATCCCACAAAATTATAATCCGTGTTGCAATAATAAGTTTTCTCATAACATAAGTGCTGTGCCCAGTACAACTTACAGTACTTTGAAAACCTTGTATTACAGTACAACTTCTGAGCAGAAAATGCACAGTATATGTTTACTCCACTGACTTTGCTACATTTTCAAGGTAGTAATTTTGGCTCAATACAGGTATTTAAAAAATAACTTAAATAACCTATTTTTTAAGTGCAATGGTGGAACAGGGTTGTAATTGGTGATTCCCCTTGCCACAGTTTTGAACTATGGCTTATTTTATTTTCACATTGTACAACCTTCACCTTGTCAAAAAAAGTTATAACTTGCTGGTTTGGATGGTGGGCTCACAAGGGACGGTGTTTACGTTTGAACCATCCCATTCAACAAGCTCCAAACCAGCAGTTATCAAGAACTGAATATAAAAAGTGTTTTTTATGTGTTTTACAGCAGATGGGAATGTGCAAATTGCATAAATGTGTGTCAACCATTCCACAATATTACCAATGACATAAAATGTTTTGTGCGTGGATACTTTTGTTGTATTTTCATTAATATAATTTCTCTCATGCTAATGTCCATCTAACAGCGATGTCTGTAATGCTAATGGAGTTTTTGTATATTCTAGTATCTGAAGAGGCTGTGCACGAAGTGTTTGTTTTTTATGCTGTTATTGACCAGGTTCATTGACTATTATTCATATCAATAGTATTTTGTATTGTCTTTGCATATTCATAGTGTTTATTTATACATATGCATTGCCTTCGCCCGTTCACCAAGCACCAAACTTGTGTGAAGAGGCTGTGCATGACGTGTTTGATTTATGACGTGTTTGATTTATGCTGTGGTTGACATTATTAAATATCAGACTAGTACTACATACTGGAGTCTTTGGCCATGGTCCCAATATCCATCTGCAGAGCCACAGAGCCATAAGACACAGCAGTTTCAGGCCAGCAGCGCCAGGCCCGCAATCTCAGGACGGAGCCATTATGGTCTTACTAGTCATGTGCCAACTTTAGTTTTGGATCGTCATTTCTCACATTTGTATGCTTTATTAGATTTAAAACATGCCGTTTTCACATCAGTTTCGATTAGATTACTATCCAACAGCATTTACCAGCTTCTTGGTAAATGTTAATAGACAAAAAAACACTATTGTTACAAATTATCCTGTATACAAATTATATTGTATAATCTAATGTCAAAATGTATGAGTTTTAAAAATGTTGCATTAAAAACACAAATGGAATCTTATTTTAAAGTGTCACCCATTTGACTATATCATGAGATAATATTTCCTTCATGTTTATGTTGCAAGTAGTACTTTAAAAAAAAAAAATATATATATATATATAGACCGATCAGCCATAACATTATGACCACTGACAGGTGAAGTGAATAACACTGATAATCTCGTTATCATGGCACCTTTCAGTGGGTGGGATATATTAGGCAGCAAGTGAACATTTTGTCCTTAAAGTTGTGTGTTAGAAGTAGGAAAATGGGCAAGCGTAAGGATCTGAGCGACTTTGACAAGGGCCAAATTGTGATGGCTAGACGACTGGCTCAGAGCATCTCCAAAACTGCAGCTCTTGTGGGGTGTTCCCGGTCTGTAGGGGTCTTTACCTATCAAAAGTGGTCCAAGGAAGGAAAAGCGATGAACTGGCGACAGGGTCATGGGTGGCCAAGGCTCATTGATGCACGTGGGGAGCGAAGGCTGGCCCGTGTGGTCCGATCCAACAGACGGGCTACTGTAGAAAAGTTAATGCTGGTTCGGATAGAAAGGTGTCAGAAGTTTGTTGCGTACGGGGCTGTTTAGCCGCAGACCAGTCAGGGTGCCCATGCTGACCCCTGGCCCAAGCCGAAAGCGCCTACAATGGGTCCGTGAGCATCAGAACTGGACCACGGAGCAATGGAAGAAGGTGGCCTGGTCTGATGAATCCCGGTTTCTTTTACATGACGTGGATGGCCGGGTGCGTGTGCGTCGCTTACCTGGAGAACACCAGGATGCACTATGAGAAGAAGGCAAGCCGGCTGAGGCAGTGTGATGCTTTGGGCAATGTTCTGCTGGGAAACCTTGGGTCCTGCCATTCATGTGGATGTTACTTTGACA
>JAOYSI010036408.1:11641-29461 GCA_025775065.1 Hiodon alosoides
ACAAATCAGACGTTGGTTAGGGGGGTAACCGCAATCTGGTCACTTAGGGCTCCTGGGGATGAAACGGGATACAAAAAAAAACGAACAACCTAACTAGTCCATTCTGTCTAGCCTCTGTTTATAAGGCAATAAATACGGACCATTTTATGTCCGCTCACAATCCTGACTTTTCAGCCTCTCATAAAACCTCATGATAACAAGTAATTAACTGTCCCCAGCAGGATTTGGTGTTAAATATTTCATCTGCAATGGCGGTTAACATAAATGAAGGTTCCCCGATGCTGAAAAGCTAAATGACTCCCCTGTGAAATGAGCTGGTCAAGAAGCAGTCATCGCAGGATGTTATTGAACAGGGAAGCAAAGTCGCAAACAGCTCCTAACCTTTTTTTGATTTCAGTGCAAAATTTTAGCATGAATTGTCAGTTTGTTTATTTACATTTATATATATATATATATATACCTTCAGTGCCATGTAGCGTACCGCTTAAAACCACAGTTTGGAATCGGTAATCATGTTGTGGCATCCGGACACCCCGCTGAGGACTACACCCGGGGATAATGGAGGGGCGTGCAGCACACAATTTATCCAGTCATTTCAATTTAACGATCATTCCCTAGTCATGTTCCAATCAAGATTATAATGGTACGTAGTCCAAACCTAGCATTATTTACTTGCTGTTACTTGGTAAATCCCCTTTCCCCCCTTATCCACCATGATTTTACCAGTTGTCTTGACGGTGAGGTTTGGCGTCTCATTCCTTTGGTTTATTACTGCTGACAAGGAAACATACTTGGTTCCAATATATTTCATACTAGAGCAACCAAAAAATATGCCAAAGCTATATCATAGTATACAGTAAAAAAAAAAAAAGTGTAAAGAATGTTCTAGAATTTGTGATTGGAGCCTTGTTAATACATTTTACCCAGGCACATATACTTCTCAAGTTTATGTATTACAGATATGTAATATATAGTTGTTTAAATATAATACAGATTATAAAAGTGAATATTGTTCACACCGAAAACACATCTTTACATTTTAAGGATGCCAAGCATATTTCTGAATTTAAAGTAATGCAAATGAGTCATTGGTTGAGCGAGGGAGGAATACCTTTTAACTCAAAATGTGGCTGAACCAATTACCGTGTGCAAAAGGCAGACATCAGAGGTAACATCGTGAGTGCTGGTGCAGGCCAGTAACTTTACCCCCGCAGCCGAGAGAGAGAGAGAGAGAGAGGTTTGAACAAGCTTGGATACTCCTGGGCTGGGAAACAATCAGAGTCAAGTACAGGCTGTTTCATTCCAGCCCCTGCGCACTCACCCTAAACCATATCGATGTGTCAGATCGGAGACGGAGAGCTCCACGAGATATTACCTGGATTGTTCAAAACCCAATTACTACCCAAGGAAATTCATCGCTGTTAAATTTTTGGCCTGCCATATGAACTGTGCATAGCCTTGATTTAAGGCAGGAGACTAATTTAGCACGCTAAAACTTTCCATTTAAGGACAAAGACATTAAACCATGTTAGTGCACCCTTCACACACGCGCGCACACACACACACATACTCACTACTATTAAAACTACTCAATCAAGTAGCAATAAAACGGTTAAAGTATCATTAGAAAAAGATGATTTTTGAAATGGGAGAAATGTTTGGACAGAGTGTGTTGACAATGTAAATCTCTTGGGCCTCCTGTCTGCCAACAGTAGACTTGATGTAAGATTGATGTATTGCCTTTGCTTGGTCAATCACTTCGAATTTATGGGAAATTTGGTTTCCTGAAGACAAAGATAGTGCCACTGCAACTGGTTATGCTGTGATGACCACTCCAGCTATGACAACATCGATAAAGTTTAAAAACCGCGGATTATTACTGTGGCGGTAACGCTTGTTTTCAATACTCAAACCTGGTCTCTCGGAAGGTTTGCGAGCCTGGGGAGCTCTAGACCAAATGCAGTACAGTTGTATAGTTTGTTTTATATACTATTCATATGGGTAAGATTTAAAAAAATAATAATGAATTAATTAAAGAGATTAATAAAGATGACACATTTTTCAATGCGTCTCCTCTTACGAAGAAACGTATACCCCTAGGATGGGACCAAATCAAAACTTTGATCAGATTTACATTTAAATTGTTTGGTTGTATTTTTGTGTGCATCTTATTTCTTCTAAAAAGTTATTAAATACAGTCTTAGCCAACCTAATCAGGTCTGCAATTCACAAGTGTTTGTTTTTTAACCTTCTCTCTAAACCGAAACTGACCCCTGTCTTTGGCTGGTGTCAATAAGTTAAACGAGTAATGTTTGTCTGTGAGGTTGCATTTTTCTTCTAAAGGCTTTGTTTATCAATGTATCAACATGTATGATGTGAAATATACAGAACATGCATTGAAGAATGTAATGCAACATTGCATTCAACCACCCTAAAGTGTATGTTTTACCTCCACTGTTTAACAGAGTCCCGATCGGATGAAAAATTTACCTAACTGTAAAACGTTAAATAAATGTTTGCCCTACATCTGAATAGCTTAATTAACTAGCTTCAACTGACATGTAATTTGAACTGGCTTTATGAAACTCATTATGTGTTTATATAGGGGTGTGAAAAGATGAAAATAAAATCCTATACTTTTGAAAAAGGATTTTTAAAAATACAGCAAACTTTTCAACTCTCAATCACTGTATCCAGGTTACCTGGCATCTTGTGACCTGCCAAGCTTAAATCTTCAGAATATTTGAGTATTACAGGATGCCATTATCCTCTTTACATGGCTATTGTGATGTAAATGTCTCTGCGTGTGTTTTCAAAATGGTGGCCTCTATGAGGATTAAGAAACAAGACAAAGGAGTGAAAGTAGGACAGACATAATCAAAAAAACCTGAATCTCTGTAAATCATTACATTTGAGAAAAGCTCAACAGCCTTAAAGGTGTTTTTATGACCTGTGCTTTACATTCTGCTACTGATTGATTTCTCTGAAGTAATCATTTACAACCACAGCTGTACGTTCCTGTTATATTTTTTTCACATGGCCCGAAGATAACATCCATTCAAAATGTAAAACTGCTGAAGGCATCACTGATGCTCGAAATACTATCGAAATAAATTTTGGGAACTACTGTTGGCCCTTAATTAACTACAAACGGACAAACAATTGCCCTATGTTTCTAAGACTCATTTTTAGAAATGAATTTGGTTAACATTCTTTTAAATGATTTAAAAGAAAAAAAATTACGCGTGACGCACAGCTTTCTGATATGGTGGCCATTATCATATCAGAGAATCCCGCTGAAATGTCAGCGTACCTTAAATTACATCAAATAATAAATCAACCATGCACAATAACTGGCTTAAAAAAAAAAAAAGTTTCTTTACGTTCCATTCTATCCGGATCATACAAGATCAAACTAATGAATACTGAAATGCACGTGGTAGTGCAGTCAGTGTCAGTTTTAATCCATCTGGGAAAACATCAATACAGTCATTCAATATCTGTCCGAGCCACTGATGTAATAGTATTAAAGCCACTACAAACAAAAAAGTATCAGGAATAAAAACTGGGGCAGACACTGAGACAAAAAGAAACATTAACACAAATGGACGTTAACTGTGTTAAAATAAAATAAAAATGGGTTGCTGAAAAGCAACGTCACATAGAAATAGATTTTTGCCATAATACCAAACCCAACAGCAAAAGACCACAGTACAACCTGTCAAGCAAATTGCTCGACATAATGTCAGCCAGAACAGGCAACGACTGATAGCTCAGTACTAAAACGTACTGTAAACAATATTCACATCACACATGGTTTAAAACATAACTAAACATAATGTGTGTCTCATTTTTCGTATGAAGGGATTATATTTTCAGAAGAGGAGAACGGTGGCGGTTATCAAATCCGGGATAAAGTATGAAAAATACAGATAAAAAGGAGCAAACCATTTTACAAAAGCATTTCAGCCCTTTGGTTGTGGGTCGTACCATGTGGTTAATGACCTTGTGTTTTGTTGGCTTCCTCGCTTGGGACACATATCTCAACTCACAGTCATTTATCATGCTGTACAGCCCTCATCAATAGGTGATATAACTTCATAACAATATAAGGCGTTACATACTAGAGGAATAAGATACTCAAAGCTGAACATTATTGTAATTATTGACATGGCTGTGATGCGGTTAAGGCAATAACACGCACCCTCGAGTGTCTGATTGCTTTTATAAAACGGATTCACATTCTTTTTGCATTTAATCAAATACAGTTGTCCTTAACAATATACTAAATTATACTGAAACGCTCTAAAAATACAAAGGAAAGAATATGGACTGGACTGTGCTCGGAACAGCACAGCTGGAACACAAACTGACCAATGGAAATGCATCTAATGGTAAACAAAGGAATGTAAAACATGATTCTGATAATGTACAAACCATGGCTGGTTTGTGTTCTGTATGTTTCAAGAAATTAAATATGATCGTGCCAGGAGAAACATGTTTTTTTAAGCACACATACTGCAGACATTTAAACTGAATATTAACCATAAACTGTCAACATATGTTTGATAATAACAAAGTGATACTCTATTAAACTAAAATAAAATCTTGCACACACGGGTTTAACACAAACTGGCATATAGGAATTTCTTATGCCCATAATTTTTAAAAGACTGGCGCACCTGGCAGGTGAATGCGTCAAATTGTGCTTTGAAAAATCCGACAAACCATGCCACCAGTATCAAGGTCAATGCTGGTGTAGGCTGCGCAATTGCCTTATGTTTATAAATCAAACTAGTAAACGCTGTGATGGTGAAAAATCAGTACAAATGTCATAATGGGAAGGCTTGAATGACAAAATGCTGGTTTCCTTTCCGAGTGGAGGATACATTACACTCTGCATTCGACACATTGTCCGGTGCAAAGCTTTGGTTTGCTGCCCCAGGGCTAAAAACGGATTCTGTCCGTCACCGTACATGCCTGCAAATGTGGACGAGCCTGTCTCTCATTTCAAGGTGTCCTTATCGATTTTATAACGCACAAAAACAACAGGAGTCAAATAATTTGATCAACTTCCTTTCCGCTGCGTTTTAACCGCATGTGTTCTTCTGGGCTTTCTGTGGCCTTCTCAGTTTTCTGCCCTGCACAGAAATGTTATTCAAAGCATGGTGGACCCAGGCACTCTGAGACACTCCATTTCCGAGGATGAGTTTGTGTTGACCCGTGACCAGGGAGGGGAATTTCAGAGAGAAAGATAGCGTAGCTGAAGTTGAATGTAGTTATCAAAGCAATTAAGTTGTTAATTAACATTTTAAACAGCGCTCAAAACATTACCCCGGCCGGTGATTGTAAATCTTTGACCAGACAGTCGATGTACAGGAACAATGTTTTTGTTTTTTTCAAAGTTAATTATCTACTCATTGTATTATCGCTCAAATCTTTTGATGGATCACTGGGCAAAGACTTGCCCCACGCAGTTTCCCACGGACTAATGTTGACTTTTGAAATCACGTCTATAACAATTTGGCCCTTTTTAAAGGGCGAAGCTCATTTTAGCTTCCAAAACACTTACAAAACTGCAGAGGGGACAGGCAATTGATGATAAAAATATCAGACTAATTATATATAAGTCATGAGTCAAGGGGATCTGACCAAAGATAAAGATGTGACAGGTACAATATGCTGTACTTTACATTTCAACAAACCAAAGACAAACAAAGGAAATAAACTCCTGATTATGTCCTGGTAGGAGTAATATCAAAATGGGACATTTGTGTGTGCGCTTATTCCAATTTTTGTCACATACATTGCAATTTTATTTTTATTTTTAATAAAATCTTACATTTAATATGAATACATTTTCTGCAGTCTAAATATTTAGAATGTCAATTTTGATTGTATATCTGCAAGTTATGTGGCAAAGGAAATCAATTTCCAAATGCTATTCTGAAGAAAATCACAGTGTGATTCATTACACGTATTTTATTCAGCAAAGGTCAATTTCCTTGTCAGACATTTCACAATTGAAATGAAATCTACAAATAACCTTTGCTGTTCTGTTTAATTTCTCAAAGGGCAAGTACAGGGGTTGTCCATTAAGCAAACAGCCAGGCCGGGCCCAAAAGCATCTATGGTATGGAACGGCCCAATTATCACTACTGAAATATTGGCAGACAACACGCTGCTGTCAGAAATGTTACCTGCAACGCTCCAGCTTCCAGGAGTCACATGTACGGATTAATTGGACCTGTTTTCCTAGCCTTTATTAAAGCAAGTTTGTTCTGGTATGTTCCTGCTATGACCTCCTGCACAGAGCTGGTTAAAATAAATGGCGATTAGCCGAGATATAGCACTTACATTATTATCTTCATTTTTAACAATAAATCCTCCAAGGTCATGCAAGTTTCTCAAAGCGTGGCCCGAAGATTTACAGTCTCAAAGGCTGTGTCAGGCGTCTTATCTACTTCATTCAAAAGATCCCCACAGTTACATGGCAGACATTATTTTTGCTTTCGTGCCACACGTTTCGGTACGCCTTGATTATTACTAGCCTGAGAGGAATTCGTTTGCGATGCAGGAACTGAAGCATGGCGTGGCATATTTTTATAATCTATTCCTGCAACTTCAATACAACCCATAGTTCTGTTCCTGAAACACTCGACTTGAACACATTAAACAAATAATAATTTCCCCTGCCTGTATGAGGATTATTAAACAATTCAGAAGATGCATTCCGAAAGCACTGAGGTAAGCCATGTAAAATACAAATGTCTGTCCCACCCTCTGTATTTTACAGCTCTGTAATAGTGTTTCCATTTCAAAGGACTTCTCTCCATTACTCAGAGACTAGCATTGTGCCAGCCACTGAAAATCCGCGAGAGGGCTTCCTTTGAAAGTGCGCGCTTTGCCGTTGGAAGTCCAGCTTTAACAGACAACAGATCCGGCTTTAACTTTGCAGACTTTGCTGGCTTTCCCGTAGGGACTTGAACATCGCCTGCTCTCCCCCAAGGACAAGCTGATTGGTGACGGCACCAGCCAATGGGACAAAGATAGACGACGGCATGAATTCCAGAGATTTGAACCGGCCCATCTGGATATCCAAATTCCAGCAAAGCAGACAGACAAAGGAAAGAGCTGCACGGCTAGCTTTTGCTTATTATTTCAAACGGGATGAGGGAGGCATAATCGGAAGCATCAAAGCCTGTTGTGCCTTCTATTGATATCCCATACATGTCAGGGGAGTTTTCCATCGACTTCCTTTATCGGCTTTTTCTTAGAATGTAGATATCTTTTACGTTGTGGTGCTCAAAAGTGAATATGATGAAGAAGAGTTCCGCCAATCCTGAACTGTTTCTTACGGTCGATATTTCCAAAGTGACCTTGCAGAACATGCAAACCAATTCCCATCTTGAATTATATATTGTCTCAGAAATGCTTAACAGTAATTATGATATTTACTTGTAATTACACATGTACACACCTAATGAAGCCCTTTGCAAAACGCTGTTTTTTGGTAATGAATTAAAACTAAACAAAAACTTATTTATTAGTATTGATTTAATCTTTTATGATTTCATAATTGTTTTTAAATGAGAAATGTTCGTGCATATATGGACAATCATTTCCTTGTTTATTATAGTATTTATCTTATTGTTAATGTAATGAGGCATTAGAGCGTGCTTAATTGCAAATAACATAAATGGAGTGTTTTTTTGTTTAAGTTTTATCTTTTATTCTTGTTTATTTAGCATGTAAGATTTTGGCAAAGCAATATTAAATATTGGGAAATTCCATAAAAAATGCCTAAAACTGAAAATATGAGCTGCTGCAACTAAAAAAATTACAATATCTGAACTTAAAGGCTGTTTACAACTGTGAAATTCCTACGGTTTATTACATGGCAACACTCAAAGACGAAGTGTAAACTTAACCTGACCCTGGCCTAGAAAAAAGGATTATTAGGAGCAGAATGTGATGACTTGGTTCAACATGTGGATAGAAGATTAAGCTAGACCGAAGGAAAAACTGTAAATCAAGTCATTACATACTTGAGTTATCACCCAGGGCAGACGGTTGTCAGCCCCACGTGGGCCCCGCCTCATATAGTCATCAAGGCCAACGCTGTGATGACACCCTCAGCACAGAACCGGACTTCAGAAGCAGACATCAAAGGTCCCAGCGAGGAAATTCCACATCCGCGGCTCAAGTTGTGTTTACCCTCTGCTGCTTGGGCGGAATAACCCTTGGTAATTTGTTTGCCGTTGAGAAACATATCCTCCCGGAGATGGAACGGATCGTATTGCCATAATGTTCATCCGTAATTAGGCCTGAAAGCATTTACAAAAATGATGCCCTACACTGGCAATGCCCGCATGGTTCCAGGATGCTTGGATGTTTAAAGTATGTTTTTTTGATTTTGTTTTTTTAACGACATTACCAGTAGCTGCTCACTACGATCTGGTCTTTTTTTCTCCAACACGGTAAACCGTGTTTACACACACATCTCTTTACTTCACCGGCGATATTCCTCACAGAGCAGAGAGGACAGCTGATGGTCAGTCTGGTTGCCGGATTGCTCACCTCTTAGTCTTCAATCTTTGCTGTCACCACTCCAGCGATGATCCAACACAACACTGCGGTTACAGAACGCTCAGCATGTGAGTAACCAGAACTCAAACACCCAGAATCCTTCACTGAGCTACACAGCTTTGAAAGGAGCAGTTGTTTTTGCCCTGTCATATGACCCTGTCACTTCACCAATGTCACTTCTTGATTAACTAGGTACAACGTCTTAATTTGTACTTTGTTGAACATTGGACAAAAACAATTATTTTTAAAAAAATGCTATGTTTAACATTAATCGATATGCCATTTTCAAGCCCTGGTTCATAGCTTTCCATTGAGAAGTTGGAAAAGAGAGGAAAATATTCAATCTTTAGTCAATGATTTGATGAAAAACTCTGAAAGTAGTGGTAAAACTTTAATCTGTTCATGCATAAGCAGACTTGCTCCACATAGCCACAGATTTGGGACATATGTTTTCTAATCTCTAGCTCTTTTCATGGCCAAGAAAATGACTTGCCCATCGCTATCTCCACATAACTGAACACTGGACATGAATTTGATGCACAGGTCGAAACATCTCTCATGTTGTACAATGTCATAGAAAGATTTTCGACACAGCTATCACATCATGTAAGCTTTGCAAAAACTGGAATGTATCCAGCAAATCCATCTCCAGTGCAGGAAAATTAACAGCAGGACCTTGACACTACTTTGGGGTCCACAGCATCTGAATGTGACTGTGCCCCTTTCTACAAGGAATAAAGGTGAACCTGCCCCAAAAAGACAGACGCAGGAGAGCTGATGTCACTGAAGGAAAAAAAGCAGTTTTGAAGAAAGCTTTGAAGCACACGGTGATCCTTTCACTGGTAGAAAAGGAGGCTGACGCTTCCCACAATCGGGTGACACTGCTGGTTGCTGACGCTTCCCACAATCGGGTGACACTGCTGGTTGCTGACGGTTTCTTTAACCAGGTGACAATGCTGGTTGCTGACGCTTCCTATAACCAGGTGACACTGCTGGTTGCTGACGGTTTCTTTAACCAGGTGACACTGCTGGTTGCTGCAGCGCAGCAGGAGGAGGAGGAAGATGAAAACGATAATGAAGAAGAGCGTGAGAAGCTTATTGTTCCACTTCTTCAGGAAGGGTTCGGAGCTTGTGTGAGGAGGAAGAAAACACTTCAGTTTGTAGGTCATGAGATAAAAGACAAATGGAGGTTTCACAGACCTATCTTCAGAAGAGATTCTTTAATTGAAATGCAGAGGGCTGAAACTTCCTAAGCTGATGGAAAACGGAAGAGGTGATGTCAAGTTCAAGGACAGCTGTTGGATGGACTCAGTTTTCAGTATTTTGTTGTTTTTGTTTTAAGGACCCAGTCGTTTGTTTACAAGCTAACATTACTCTGTTTTAGTTCTGTGATAGTGTCAGAGTACTGAAAAAAGTAGGTCTTTACAGTTCTGCTCGTACAGCAATATCTAGTACATTTTTGATCAAATGAATCGCTGATTTTTATTTCATTTTATATTTTGGGGTAAAACTCAACTACATTGTTTTTTAGTCATTTTTTCGGAGTTAAGTCCCAATTATCCAATTAACTGTCTAAACAAAAGATGGGGGGCTCCACCATTTACATGCCCGGGAAGTATTCATTCATTCATTCCTCTGAATCAAGTCATTGGGTTTTCCTAATAATGACGTGAAAATTTGCATTAAACGCACAAAAAAACATGTTGTCCTATAGACAAAGTTATGTTCACCACAAGATTCTTGATCATGTATGATGAAGGTGGAACTTCCTGTTTTGTCTAACCAATCAATACGTCCACATTTTACTTAAGATCCTGTTTGCTGTGTCCAGCATTCCTTCCCACAATGCCTTGCACATCTCTCAGACAGTGGCTCACACTATGCGTTCCCACATTAGTGTCCATGTTATGGTGTGTTGCTGCAAAACTTTAGCCGTGAGCAAAATGTCAAGTCCAGTAGGAAGTGATCGTAAAGGCATCACAGAGGTGTAAAGGTTGTGAAGCCAATGTCATAAAGCAGAACATAAATGACAAATGGGTCATCTTGGTAATGCCATACCATTTAACAGAATGCCGAAGACGTAATGGGGGAGGGAAAAATACCTATGTTTTTCCGCACCAAGTTTGCACGCCAGGAAAAGGGAATATAAAATAGTGAATATCAAAATTTGTAATATGACAGTGACATTGAGGATACATTTGAAAGAGAACATTACTCTCTCTTATCTCATGGATAGCTTTAGCGATAAAATGCTCATTGCCAAAATAAACAACTTGTCAGAATGCATTCCCCTCATGTGCCTTGTTCTTATGAGAAGGAAAATCTCTGCTCCGTGTAATTTAGCTAAAAGACCTGGCTTTTCTGTAAAATCTCTGTGCTGTGTAATTTAGTTAAAAAATCAAACCTTTTTTTCCGTAAAATCTCTGCCCGTGTAATTAAGATTTGAAAACAAAAAAAAAAAACCCTGGCTTTTCTGTAAAATATCTTGGACGTTTTGTCACCATAGGTCTGGATGTATCTCAGCCTGTCGACAACCCCTTTATTGTTTTCATACAGGTCAGCTTTACGTAAATTTATGCCATTCATTACGATGTAACGTTCAGTTTAATCCATTATAACCTTTCCGCCTAATTCTAATTCCCACACACCGCACACGTACCACGGAGTGACAGTTATCCAGGTTTAATTTGCCCTGTGATTAAGAAACAAACAGTTCAGACTGTCAAGGACGTTGCAGCTTGCTGTAAGCATTTATCTTTATTGCATGGATGTAGATAAAAAATGACTTCACAGTGACAAAACTCCTATAATAATCTCTTATGCCATGCCAGACTGCAGCAGAGCTAAATCAATGTCATGTGTTTAATGCCTTGTGGTTTGTTTATGTATCAAAATAGGCGAATAGGGTTTAGAAATGTCATCAGGACATCACTGATGCCAGATTAATACAGGTAGCGAGCTATGCGTGCGTTATGTTTTTAATGTTAATTTTTGAACAAACATTATTGTGAACTGAGAATGATCTGAATTTTGAAAAGACAACTGTTGCTTCTTTAAAAGCTTTTGTTTCTCATGGGGTACACCACCCGATGATAGATTGTGCTGTCTTGCAAAACCCCGCATCTCGCTGTTTTATATTTTATTTTATTTTATTTCACTCAGTTTGTTTTTAATCAAATAGCTAATGAAAATTACTTGTGTTGTTTGTTTCCCTCCTACAGAGATGCATTACTTCAAAAAGTCTCAGAACTTTAATGACATTTTAATATTTGTTCCTGATGTGAAAATAAGATGCATTCGGATGAAGACCATTCACCGGGAGTAGAACAGCCTCTTCATTAAGTAAGCTATCAAGACTTTGAATTTTTTTTATTCTTTCTATGTTAATATATATATTTTTTTTTTTTTATAAGAATGAAGTAAGGAGACAAAAGGCCAGAAGTCCAATTCCCTCATTTCAGAACCGACGTCCTTTAACCTTTAACTTACCCATTCCCCAGCTGTGGTGGACCTCTGTTAGTCTCGCAAGATATTTTAATCTAAATTAATTGATAGAAAGCCAGAAAGCTATAATTACCACTTCAAAAATGTCTCATGAATTTTTCATGGAATGCAAACTCCGCTCAGAATTTTTGCATTCAAAATGTATCTAGGTTTATAATGTGAATTTGATCCTGGAAAATGTGACCGGTCACTCTTCGCAACTCATTAACTTCACGTGAAGGCAGGCGTGGTGAGCAGACATAATTATTCTATAAGAATGCCTAAATGAAGACTGGCCAGACAGTTAACACAAAGGTAAATGTGATTAATAGAGGCTGGGGGCTTGTAATTTAAGAAACAAGTCCACCCCTTCAGCACACGAGAGTAAGAAGCCAAATGTGCTCCTGATAGCCACCCTCGAAAATTTCATAATCATGCATAAGGGCTTTTGGCCCTGAGGCGGAAATCGAGAACGTGAAGGGACTCACAAGGCAAGAAGCCAGCAGAACGTTAATGGTGGGCAAAAATGTATACTGTGAGAAAGTATTAGCATCCTTAATTCATGCATATTCCGTTTCTCAAATAACCCAACTGGGAGTGTCTACGCTACATAGATTTTATTGAGCCGTGTCACTTTTCCGTGAATCATCCTATATTGTGGGTTGTTAAGAAAAATCGAAAAAAAAAAAAAAAATTGTAAATTATTCAATCAATCGTATTATTTGCAAAGTAGAAAACCAATAACTAATAAATATCTTTGTCGTAGTTGTGATACCCAAAACTGTCAAGTTTGTAGTTTGAGACAAGTAGTGTTTGTTTGTGAGTGGGGGGGGGCTGAAAGGAAAACGTATTATTGAAGTTATCTAGTGCTTTTGATATCGCTTATCTAGATGTCTTTTGTATCAACAGTAAACATTTCTGTAAAATGTTTAGAACACTTCCTGTCAGAACCCCACCTTTAAAACCATGAGGACCACAACGGTGTACTAATGAATGTACATGAAATTGTTTTCCAAAGTGCATAGTTTCATATAAACAGTGAAAGGGGCTGATGGTCCACAAGTGTGCACTGTAGTTCATCCAACTGCCTTTTTAGTACCATAGCAGCAGAAGCTTCTGGAACTTAATGCTAACTAATCTACTTAAGTCTGATCGGGGACCACCCAACAATCTGAACATTGCCTTGTTTTCTCTTGAATAGACATGAAAAGCAGGGAGTGCCCCCATTGAAGATAAATGCAAGCTTCTATTATAAATGGTGCAAAAAAAAAAAAAAGTGTCCACACACAGCTAGATTGCTTTAATCCAAGCTGCCGCATCTCAGCAAGTCAAGCTCGGAGCCAAAAGGGCCTTGTTATCACCGGTAATGACACACATCCATAGGCAGAGAGCTGAATGAATGCGAATCCCCCATAATGAAATGCACATCAAAAGACGCGTCTTCCTTCTCTTCCTCGCTCTCAGCCGACGCGGCATGTAATGGCTTTACACGTTGGCATTTATGGGCATGCGGAAGAAGACGTCTGAAGGACCTGGCGGCATGTGCAAACAGCTATTTTTAGTGTTTTCAGTGCAGGGCACAACAAATCACAAATGGCGCGAATGTGAGAATCCGGCAGTGAAAACCACGCGTCTTCAAGGCAAGCAGAACGAGAATGTATGGATGTGTGAGGACTGCAGACTGAAAGAGCGGGAGGGGCGGGGGGGGGGGAGGCCGCAGTAATGTGATTCGCTTGTCGAAAATACACACCTTTCAAAGTTAAATGTGCAGAAATATATATCATAGAAGGTGTTTAAGGGGGTTATATTTTATACTATTATTAGTTAATTAATATCATGTTAAAGGATGGACTTGGCACTGATTTAAATGGACTATTAATCCAATATACACGTGTCATGTATGTACACTTAATCTATCACCTTGAACTAATTAATGCCTGTTTCACATTGATGAAGAATTGCATTTTTTGGAATGGATCTCTGTTTAAAAATGTAAAGATCTATTCATTACCAAGAACAGAAACACATTGAGAGCACATACAGGAGATAAACCCTCTTTCCCTATGTTTCTTATGCTACTTGTGTTGAAAAATAATAACCGAGGTGTGTAAAACATCGGGGGACAATCACTCTACGGTGCTCAATGCATAGGGTTGCAGTTAGGAGGAAATACGGAGTGGTGCGTTAATGTCAGTTGGCATTAGATGCTGATGTGACGTGGTCCCGTCTAGGCGAAATCCTCATTCAGTACGGAGTCGATTTTCACAGCTAGGCGGATGATGCACTATTTTAGATTTTTGTAGCGCCAGATGAGGCAAATGTCACCAACTAAGCAGATGCCCCACACCACATACCTCACACCAGATGCCTCACACCACATGCCCCACACCAGATGCCCTACACCACATACCTCACACCAGATGCCCTACACCACATACCTCACACCACATACCTCACACCAGATGCCCTACACCCTATACCTCACACCACATGCCTCACACATATCACTGCATGGATTTCTAAAAAACCCAAATCAAACTAAATAAGAAACCTGACGTTCTCTTGGCTCATGTTGCTCGCAGACTTTGTCATCTGTTGCCGCAACGAAAGCGCTTGGGGTCGACACGGATCTTAAACCTTCTTTTGAGAATCTGCCTTTTTTACAGCAATGTGGTGGCAACCACTGTTTCTGTATTTTGGTCACCTTTCTCTCCTGCTCCAGTAGTTTAGAGATGCTGAATTCTACTCCTGGGGCCACAAACAAAAGCCTTTAATAAAACAAGTAAAAATGTGGCTCTTCAGTGGGGAACATTAGCCCCTAGCAAAATTCTAAAGCATAGAATTGAATGTTCTTGTGCAGTACTAGTGATTAAGGGGCTAACTGACATTAGCATTAGAAATTACACCTAAAAACATTGCCATTCCTCTAACACATTGCAAGTTTACAGTCATGCACATACATTTCAAGTAACTAGGAAACAATATGTCCTGTGATTATTTTAATTTAATACCTCAAGCGATATACGAGCTCACTTCAGCCTATGCAAAAATACCATGCTGACTGCATTCAAAGCAAACTCAATTAACCTTCCCCAATTGTGTATTGCCTTTTCAATTGAAAAACTAATACCAAAAGTATAATTTATATATATATATATATATATATAGTCGATTTAATCTAAAAGTGGAAGGAAATCTCTGGATTTTGACACTATCAGAAATCTAATACTCCGGCCTTAATCCCTTCAGAATGAATGTATTGGGGTATATATAAAAAGCCATTTCTGAGGGATTTAACGCCAGCCTAGCCGTGAGGATTCACTGCAGATTGGACCATGTGTTCTGTTGTTTAATATATGTGAGGCAGTAATCAGGACCGTCCTAAATGCCTGCTGCCAAGAATTAAGCCCAAAGTTCATCTTTCACCATCTTACCTGAGCATTGGTCAGAGACAAATGGGTGGGATCTGGGCTCAGCTCTGACCTTCAATCAAGTAATCCATCAATCAAATTTTGCTATTATTCCTTGACTCCTCGCCAGTGAAGACATGCGCCAACAGAACTTAATCTGGTTAGGTGGTTCGTTTCCAGTAGAGGGTAGAGGTTGTCCAGTAGCTGGTGGGGGATTCTGAATCCCACTGCTGACACCAACCAGCTTTAGAACAGCATCACTACAAGGTACAGCCTTAGCTAGCAAAACCTGACTGGACTGGTCATCGAGACTGGACTACAAAGGCAGACAGTATTACTCAAAGTGGACAGGCTGTATGTTCACTCTCCACTAAACCAGGTAGAGACAGATTTACGCCTCTAGTACAGTGCCCCAAATATAATAAATAAAGGGAGGCCTTCTTCCGAAAAAAATAAAAACTAAAAGTCTGCTGAAAATTCCCAGACCTGCCTGCGAATAACTCCCATCCTCTTAGGAGAGGAAAACAAGCTGCATTAGAAAGGCCCGAACATGTGATCATAGCCCGAGGAGCAGAGTGACACTGAGGCTCCTCAAACTAGAAAATAAAAAATAAACCTAATATAGACTATTCTTTTAGAATTTATATAATCATTATCATGGTAGTGATTGAATCATGTACTTTCTTTTTTTCCTTTAAAATGTTCATTTGTTCCATGTTAAAGATAACAATTGTCTTCAGTGCTTCGCCAAGACTATTTATTGGGCATGCCAATTTGAATTCGAGAGATAGGGCGAGAGATGATTGGTACTCTGTAAACATATTAAATGGTGCGAGAAGTTAATTTTCACGCCTCGGCAGTATTATTCTATAGCTATACGCGAAGAGGGTGACCACCATGGGGGTAGTGCAAGACCGACCCGCCCCACGTAAAGCCAAACTCAGCCAAACAGTCCGGGCATGCCGGTGGCAGAGTGACAACCGGGATTAGTTCACAACAAATGCCTTCAGTCACAGCTCATCCTCCATCGCAATCCCTGCAATCTCAATATGCAAAATAGATGCGCTTTTAGTCTAGATTTAAACATTGAGACTGTGTTTGACTCCCTTACAAAATTTTGAAGCTTTAAATGTTGGCATCTTGGTGATGCAAATGCTTTATTTATGTGACCGTATTTTTAACGGCTGTTTTCAGCTCTCAGCGTATTTCAGGCCCTACTTTAGCCACCTTAGTTGGGCCTGGATGTGAAACAAGCACGAGTAATTTTTTCTGCCTTATCACCTAGGAAATGTCTAATCTTAGCAATGTTTCGAAGATGTTTTCGCATGATGTTCAAAGGTGAGATCTGGATCAATGCTAACTCCAAGATCTTTAAAAGTACACTTTGTCCTATCACATGTTCATCCAGGTTTGGCACAGTCTTTTAAGCTTGTTATTTGTTATCGACCAAATAAAAGGTAATTCAATTGTTTGCAAATTAAACTAAATAGTGTATTTTGAAATTTTTATGGAATAAAAGGTTTCATCAGATTTCAGGTGGATTTCAGGTGGATTCAGATTTACTCCATAAATCAAACTACTCGCCCACATACCATGTTGGGTTGAAAACACACCATTTATTTTTCCCCATTGTATTGTCCTGTATGGTGTTTATATTAAAGCCATAGTCATCATGCTATTTCTGGAAAGAGGCTTGAGAATTAATTCTGCTGCATTAAAGCGATTGCATTATCAGGCTACTGTTTTCAGCCCTGAACTAATGTTGGTTTCGATTGGGAGGCATATTATAGACTATTTTGTTGCTGCTTAATATTTAGCATGCCATCGCTCTGTTCCTGAACTAAATGGACGAACAAAGGCAGGCAAAAGATCTACTGGGGATTGGTCAGGGTTGCCTCTGCTCATTATGGAAGTCTTTTAGACAGATCTAATACAGGGTTTAATGTGTGGGCAGGGAATAGCAAAATATTATTCAATGCACACAGATACCCATGAGGGATCAGAGTCTTTATATAACTTAGGTCCACGTTGGTGTTTTGAGGGCTGCAATAAAGCAGAACATTAGTTTCCTGGGCCCTGTACGTGCTGGGGCAGATGAAAGCCAAATATTTGACAATGTAATCAGCAGTAGCTGAAGGTTGAAACTAACCAATGGTAAGCTCTTCTGTTTTTGGTTTCTCAGAAAGCCCCGTGCTGGTAAACAAAGGAGTTAAGAATCCAAAGGATGTCCTCAGTGTTTTGAGTTTTTTTTTTTTTTTTTAAAAGCATGTAGACAGCGTATTAAACCCAATCTATCCAGTGTCATAAATAGACAAACGGTTTAACAGTTGTTCTGCCG
>JAOYSI010036418.1:0-12506 GCA_025775065.1 Hiodon alosoides
AGGATTGGAGTGGACTACTTGCACTTTCCTATTTGCCTTCAAGCCACCTGTCTCATTTACACTTTGCAGGTTACAAAGCACGCGGCTCAGCATTGTGCGGTGTCTGGATTCATAAATGACGCATTAGTACAACTGGTGATTCAAAACTGTGGAGAGCAAAAACAGAAACTAAACAGTATATGGCAATGTTCCTTGACACAAGCTTGCCGTCTAGTAAATCACAGTCGAATGCATGAGCAGGTCATCTAATTTTACTATTGTTTTCAATATGAGCTGATGACATTTGGGTGAGACAACAGCACTTAATTCACATATCATTAAAATTCTGCTACACAGTGATCATTTAATAGGGGCCACGTGAGCCTTTTCTCAGATAACATCTGACACAAACAACTGTCCCATCACAGATCAGATCTGCTCACTTCCACATCTTGCATTTTAGACCCGTGCAGCACTACAGAGATAGTAATGCTGGTAATAGTAATTCCAGTCCCTAAGCCTGTGAATAAAGCAGGTGTTTGTTTATTTAACATGAAACAACACTGCAGCGTTCCCTAATCAGGTTTGTTTTCTTTATATTCACGGTTTTAAAATGCATTTTATTTTTCTTAGAGAGCTGTAGGGATTCGGTTGGTTCTGTGGGATTAGATTTATGTAGCCACATTTCACAAGCTTTTTTGAGATGGACTTTAAAGACGGACAAAGCTCACCGGTCTACTGGAAGACTGACCGAGACCGGCATCTCCGGTCAAGGCTATTATTAAACCCGAACGCTCTGACCGCGCGCATCTCTGGGGGTGATGGACACACAGGCAGCTGGGAGCCAGGCGGCAACATCGGATCCCCCATGAGGACCGTTCCCACAGCTTGCGTGTGAGGAGCAGAACATGCTTGATCAATCGGATCAAACGTCTGCAGCCCGCGGAGGGATGAGTACGACAGCTGGCAGCACCTCCCTCCTTTCTCTTCTTGGTTCCTAATTCAGTCCTCCCGAGTCACTGCTGCAAACGTCACATGATTTCGGAAGATGAGAATTGCGATTTCTGAGAATCAGATTGAGCCTGAAACGAGCAGATGCAATGTAGGGGTACATTTTTTATTTTATTTTTTGCTAGCTAATGTTACCGCGGGCGATTTATATACATGAAAAATAAAGCTGCTAGCTATTGATAGTTGTGTATGTTTGCCAGATAACTGCTGTGATAAAAGAATGGAACCCAAGGGTGGGGTCGTTGGTCAGCTTGGTGGGTTAAGGGTCTGACCAATCTGGGGCTAAATCAGGGATTGTGCTTACGTTACACACTGCGTGTTGTGTGGAAACAAACAAACTCTAAGCTGTGCTCAATAATTGGATTTTCACCCAAATCTTTATTGTCTCTAGCATGCAGTGCTACAATATTATGTTCTATTTTATCCCGACTTACGAAACTACAAATAAATACGTTGAATCCCTTGTAGCAGTGTTTAAAGAAAAAAATAATTAATATAGGAAAATATTTTGACCTCTTTACAACGAGCACTTAATACTGCCATTTTCCAAAAGTCAGTCAAAGAGTACCTCACAAGAAGTGCTTCTGCTAGCGATTCTTAAAACCATGTGGGTGGCGAGGGAAAATTAGTTTAGTTATTCAGTCATTCACACTTTATAAAAGAACAATCTCCAGTGCTTGTGTGTAGCTTACGCATCAGTGACGCAACAGTTCCTCTTCCGGTTCAGCTCAGTCCCTAGCTTTAGTCCTTCCTGTTCTCAGTAAGATTTCCATATAAATATATTTTATTTTCAAATGTATGTTTACTCAGTTCCATGCCTGTGTAATATACCTGGTCCTGTATGTTTTAATGCAGTCCTTCTCCGATAAGGATTCACGTCTCTGTACTTGTCATTTGTTTTCGTGTTGAGATCAAACCACACTCTCATCCTGTTACTATGGGATTTTTTGTTGCACATGGTAGCCACTACCACACAGGTTTTTGTCATTTTCTGTAAGTGGCATTTATCCACTTGTGAAGTGCTCTTGAACCCTGCACTTTGTGCAAAAAAAAAAAAAAAAAAAAACATTATGCATTGTGTCTTTACAGCATAAAATGTTATGTTACTAATAGAGAACCTGGCAACCACAGATAGACAAAAAAATAAATACATAAATATGTTATGGTAGTAAGCTATAGCTTATAGTTATGGGTGTAACAATAATAATTTAGTTAAACAGTTGTTATATGATGTGTCTCTCATTAAAATAGTAGCCAATAGTTCTGGCCCCTATTTTCCTATTCTCTGATCTCAAGGTGAAAAAATTATTACATTTTTTGAAAACGTCCTTATAGCCTTAATTGCAACCAATCTCTTTTAATAAACCGTCCGATGTCCACTTGCTACCCCTCTTCATCCCTCTCCATTGTTTTGCCTATTACGGCTCCAGTCACCTTGGAGTTTCGCGCTGCCTTACACCGTACAGCCCTCACACCCCTCCCAGGTCCTAATCACTCAGCAACTGTTGGCAATGGGGTAAGGTTCGACCCTTCGTAGCTGGACATCCCAGGCACGTTTGTTCACTACTCTGACCTTGCGGTGGAGGAAAGAGCAGGCGAAAGCTGTCAGAACTGCTGACTCAGCAGTTTCAATCTGACACAAGCTGAAAAGTCGCCTCATTAGGCTGTTCCTTGGCCCCCAGCTACCAGGTGCACTGGTCTTGTGTCTCACCTGTTCAGCAGGTCTTCAGTTATTTACCTATTATGGATTTGTGCAGTATTTATAGCACAGTGTACCTGCTCATATTCTTCATTGTGTTGCCAGTGATCCTTTGTCTGATTTCTTCCCTTCAACAAATCATGTTGTGGTCACCCTGCTAATCACTTTAGACGAAAACATTAATAAATGCAAATACAATTTTGGCAACCGAGGTGGCATTCTGAGGTTAAACATGTGGTTCCAGGTATAAAGGAGATGTTTACTGTGGATTTGAATTTCAAAAAAGATCATCAAAAAGCATTTGTAATTTCCGTTAAAGGTAGATTTTTCTTCTTGAGGTCCCTAGTTGCCATTATAGTAAAATTACAAGTCTATTAGCCTTTCTTCTGTATCAACAGTGATCAATTAAATAACTGTCTCTGCACCAATGGCACGCATCATACATTAGCAGTTAATGTTAGTCAAGGCTACTTTTATTACATACCTAATCTTAAACCTAATCTTGATCTTAATCATCATTTTTACTGTCCATGAATTGATATGGTAATTGCATTAACACTGAATTCATTTGCATTTAGATTATTAAATAAATCAATGCTAAAGTTTAGTTATACCCTGTGAGAATGGTATTGAACAGCACTCTGTGGAGTTATCTGGGGTTACAGCACTAAAAATTGCACGACTCCAGGGCAGAACTCAAGAGTTTAAAGAAAACACACATTTTTAAAACCAACTAGGTCCATTGGGGGCATGAGTGGGATTATTCCAACGTCGGACTGTAGCACATTGTCAAAATCAATAACCAAAAAAGCCTGTTCACGAAGGGAAATCTTTCTCCTCTCCCATCCTTTGTCTATCCAACCTTACTCCGTCTACCTTTTTGGCAGCCTAATTCCCTTCTCATGGTTTAAAAATAAATAAATATGTGTTTATGTATCGTATTTATCAGATCGCCTGCCTGCCTCCGAGGCATAAGTCCCAAAGTAATGTTGTGGGAGGTTAAGGTCAAACCGAGCGTCACCTTCAGTATTAGCCTGATGACTTTATCCGTCATTAAACCAGCAAAGTGTGAGAACGGGTGGAGAGCCCGAGCCCAAACAAGTCGCTATGATGACCTTGCGCCGAAGAAAAACCATACTCTAGAATCCACTCGAAATTCCCCGCTCTGAACACAGCATCTGATAAAGTAAAGCATTCAGAAGGAAATTGCTTAAGTGAAAAGGTCAGCTGTAATATTAAAAAAAGCTCAGCCTACCTCTTGAAATAATTATTCTTCAGGAAATTGACCAGTGACATTCCTCAAATTACTCTTTGGTGCTAACGGCTGGTGCCTTGCAATGTAAAGTGGCCAATATCAATCTAGGGTCTTCTTCATGGCCCTTCAGAGTTGATGTATTTCTCCTGCATGTAACTGCCATGCAGAGTATGAACATTAATGTTCCAAATAACTTGAATTCAGTATCAGACAAAACCTGACATATATATATAAGAAGAAGGACAAAGTCAAAGTCCCCCTTCATCCATGTCCAGTCCAAATTACCGGCCTGCAATCTCACTGAGCCACCAGAGAACAGGTCTAGGCCTCTGTTCATCCCTTCTGTCTTGGTTTGCTCTATAGGTGCAGAAACATGCATTCATTAAATGGCATTATCTTTATTTTCGATGGCTAGACCTGCTTATGAATATGACACTATTGACTAGAACGATAATTTCAAAGAAGTTAGAACTGAACTCCTGAACTGTATAATTAATGTTACTCATCTCTCTTTCACCAGATGAGACCCCTCTCGTCCTGGGGAAATGAAAGGACGTGAGGGGCCGTGAAGAGACACACATGGTGACCAAGTGGAGGCACCACAACGGGCCATTGGCTTATTTATTTGATGAAAGCATTCACAGCCACCCACCCAGAGTTCAGTCACTTTGACTTAGTTCCAGTGTTGTTTTAATATTCTCTGTTACAGTTGTAAGTCTTTTATGATAGTCCGTTATTTTTTAGATTACATCAAAGGCATTATTTTCTATGTCGCATGACTGACATATAGTGGTGTGTTAATACATCTCTGAATGATACAGCCATGGCCACATCGATACATTTAATTTGTGGTCTCGTACATCCACTACGCAAAAATACAAAAGAGGAGGAAAGCAGTGGGTGCAGCCTTGTGCTTTGCTTCCTGGCGTGCAATCCGCGCGAGATATCCGCTGGTCCAGACGTGTTCCGTGATCAATGATTAACGTCTTGCATGCTCCTAGCCCCGCACAGCCTTGTTATTGATTGTTAAACAGTGGGAGGAAAGCTGTTACCCCCCTCCGAGTTTATTCGCATGACGGATTTATAAGTAGGAGTGACGTGACACCTCCGGCATCTCCAGGGGAACGTGCGTATTCTGGTGCAGAAGGTTACGACACTCTGCCAGGGACCTGTCACTTGATCAGCTTTCCTGTGGTCTGCTGATTGCAAATAAAAGGCTAAACAAAAATTTCCTCAGTCCCATTATCTCCCTCAATTATATCACTCGAGTGCTGTCCACAGCCACATCTGATTCAAATGGTCTCTTCTGCATTAGCATCCACTGGCTCAGTTTGTTTTCATTGTTTATGTCTATGTTTTAACAGGGCTTGATCCGCCAGTTTTTGACAGAACTCCAACCTTGTTTTTCATGCTATAGAATCTGATAGCCAATATACTTTGGAGTGCATATACCAGGTACATTATTATCAATGCTACTTCACTTTTCCTTGTTTTTTTTTCTTTTTTTTCTTTTTCCCAACTTTTTGTTGGGAGCTGTTGAGATTCCTTGCAGAACCTTAAGCTGGATGGGTTTGACTGATTTTACACTGTAACATCGCCTGCTTATACAGAACCACAAAGAAAGTTAGCAAGCTTCCAAGACAGTATATATTATTGTTGGAGACATGAAGTACAACAGACCAAACAAACTACATCTCTTTCTTTGGCCACAAGAAATGATGTCATCAGCCACACCCTTCTGTTTTCAAAACCAACCACCCATTCATGTGAGATCGGAAACAAACAAAAAACCAATCATCAAACCCAGCACACAGCCCTTTCTCGCTCTCTCTCTCTCTCTCTCTCTCTCTCCCGTAGTCTACTTGGAAAGGAAAAACTGCAGACAGAATTTGTTTCTAAGCCTTCCCCACATGAAACATCTCTGATCCCGGTTTATGTGTTAGGACCCGACGAGAGGTCAGTTTTAAAGGTGAGAATGATTTTTTTGTATCTTCCCTTCATTTTGAAAGGAGAGAATTAACTTTTGTAGCTTCCCTTCGTTTCCTACATTTGGGTTCCCCTTCTGTGGCAAAAAGCCAGAGAAAGTGCAGGAAAGCCACCTCTTTAAGTCTTGGCTCTGCGATTAGTTCAAGGGTCAGTGCTCTGTGCCATCTTCCAAAGGAACTCCTATTCCTCCTCGTCCAAACTAAAACTGCTGCATTTAGTATCTCCGCATACTTTCAAAGGGTCGGCATACTGCTCTGACCAAGAAGAAGAGGAAGCCTCTTCCCTGGTCAGTGACGCGCCCAGGAAAGCAAAATGCAGCGGGACAACACTTTGTTTCAAAGGAAACTCTTTCTCTTTCATCCTGACCAGATCAGACGAATCCTCTGCAAAGGAACTGGATCTCAGCGCACTTCAAGTAAAGCTGCAAAAATATCTGGGCGTAGTTAGTTTCGAATAATGTTCTAAACCTTCACCACTGTATTAGAATGGTCTTTCGCTGACGAATCGAACCGATGCATTGTTTGCGAGTCAACTGACTTCCCGTTTCATTACCTTCCCCTTTCCTTTGATAAATGTGTTGCGTTGAAAACTGTAATATGCAGTAACATCTTTGCATGCATACTGATATACACGCAAACTTGCTTCTTGGTAGTTTGCCAGAAGCTTTGTGCATCAAACTAAGTCTTCCCTGTTTTTAATTTAATCTGTCCCTCACGAACATCAATAACAATGAACATGCTAATCTCACATTTGATTGGTATATACAAGTTTCCAGTTTGCCCATGTCCTCCACACATTTTTCTTTTGTACGGACCAATAGCTCGTTTTCAATTGTGACCACTAACTCCTCCTCCACTTCCTCTTCCTCGAGTCCTTAACTACTAATCCTCCATTTTAAAAAACCTTTGTTTTAAACAAACTTTTAAATTATCTAGTCAACATTGAATTGAATCTTACCACGATGAAAATAACTTTATACAATGTTTACTAGCAATATAAATTCATTTAATGGTTTATTGTAATTCTAAATGTATGGGTTCAATTCATTTAAAACAAGAGACAAACACATGGCTCTGACAGAGTTTAAAAGCAAACATTATGTTGTCTGCATTATCAGACAACGTCTTCAAATTAAATCTTCTTCAAAAGTGGTCATCACTTGACCCCTCCGATTAATCTCAGTCTGGAACATTTTAATGAGTTTTATTATAATTGTGACAGAGGTGGTACGAAGCCATTTCTGTTATACCAGAGACGATGTTTTCCACAATGTTGCTTTGATTAAGTGGTTTCTGGCTGTGACGTCAACTGAAGAAATGTAGAGAGAAAGTTGTAACACTAGCCAAAATAAATGAAAATAAAAAACAATGTAAATGTTAATGTAGAATTTCAAGAAAGCGTTTATGAATATTTCGATATACAATATTTTACCATTTTGATAACATTTTGAAAGACTTGGAGACAGATTTATCAAATGTTTTAGTTGAGTTTATGCTCTCAAAACTGTCTCTGAACACAATAAATATCAGAGAGTATTTACCAAACATGTGCGGTGGTATTTGCATACACGAGAAATGGGAGGACCTGGGATTTTCACTCATTTGGGGGTTTGCATACATATGAGGAAAATAATATTATGGTTGTTCCCATGTGAGGCTTCAAAATATGAGGGGCGGACATTATGCAAATGATTGCAGTTGAAACACATAGAAAGATTTATTACAGCTGGCAGCAATTGCAAAAAGTGGCATTATGGAATTATTTTTAGAGGTCCAAAAGAAAAAGAAAAACAAGTATGTATTTTTTTTGCAGCCCAAACCAAAGGCTGAACAAGACAATTGGCTGCTGCAATTGAAGATGGAAGGAAACAGTGCCGTCAACAAAGATTAGGGGTGTGCATTGACAGGTTTTTTTCCCCCCCTGCTTAATTTCCATTTTCCGAAACACTAAAGACTGCACAAAGAAGATGTACGGGCTCATACTCATAATCCAGTCAGTTTCAGAGGTGCTGCTCGAGATCAAAGACCGGAAACCTCTGACTCTAGGAAGCTGAGCGATCCCTGCAGTACCAGAATTGTTCTCCTGCTCTGCATTTTCTTGCCCTTGGGTCCTCGTGTTGCTGAAGTGGTAATGCGGATGCAACTGCTTCCCCAGCACCTGCGAAAAACTTTGAAAGTTGAAGCCTTGGATTTCATGGTGTCTCAGTCTCCCTGAATGCAGTCTGGAGTACCTCTGTGCCATCTATCCCGGTCCGCACTCAGTGAGTATGCGTGCAGGAAGGGGGAACACACGCATTCTGCTCGGCAAACTGCACGTGACTTCCAAAGGATTCCACATAACCCTTCTTTTTCTTAAGCCTCAGGCACACCCTCCCAAGATGAGATGGCGAAAAAAATAGGGCGATGATCGGGTGCTATGTAAGAGCCTAATCATGAAAGCCATTTGACTCATGAATGAAGAACGGGCGCCGTTAAACATACGTCTGTGCGGAACCCAGGAGAATTGGAACCAGACTAAAATGGCGTTTTGATAGAATTGGACGACTTAAAGAGCAGATTTTGCAGCCTGTATTGATTATCTATTAATCTTTGGGATAAAAAATCCCTTTTTATGTTTTTATATGTGTGATGTTTCCCCAAGGTTTCTGTTTAAGGTAGGACAGAACACCTTTTATCGTAGCAGGTTTCTAACAGATAATAGTGTCTGCACGTCATTGGTTTGTTTTGTTTTTTTAAATATCTGGAAAGAAACCAAAAAAATTTTAATAACATTTTTTTTAAATCAGCATTCAGACCTTTTCCCAGAGCCCAGTGTCATTAGCAAGACTAAACGTTACACTTAAACTCCTCTCCAGAGTGAAGCAAATAACACATACGGAAAGGAACGTGAACAAAAGCGATTAAAACGTCACCTTGTAGTTGTCGAATTGACACGCTCAAAATCATTGCCAAGACCTGAACGGCATTAGGCTTGGCATTGCCGTCATCATCATTAAAATCGGCTTTTCTGTTTTGAACTGCTCCATGTTTGCTTGCCTGGGCCTAAGCATATCTAATAGCACGGGGCAAACTCAATTTCCTTTAAATTCCTTTAGGTTAGACTCAAATTACCATGCAATTCAAAAGATAAGGACACCGGTGCGAACAAACGCGCATCTGTCTGTTCAGTTTCGGGGGATCTCTAAATCAGTCAAATGGATTCAATTGTTTATGAGATGAGACTTTTTTCTTCCGTGCCCAAAGACACTCAATGGAACAGAGATCATGGCCAGTACTGATGCTTCCATTTCCAAATATACCATTTTCTTTAGCTCTCGCTTGCTCTTTAAATTGTTCACTGTTGTTTTCTGGTTACCTTGAGGATACATAAGATAAGGGAGAAAAAAATAAAAACATTAATCATTCAAAGTGGAAAAGGGTAATTTAGTCTGCCACTCCTGACAGCTTTACAACATTGTGTGGTATTTTATTTTAATTGGCAATCATAAATTAACTGAATAAGAGGACTTCAAGTTGCAGCTGCCTCAGAACATCATTTAATTGGGTTGTCTTGATAGGCTCCGGAGATAAGTGCACACAATACACACCATCCCCTGATTGACAACTAATTTGTAACCATCTAATTAGACTAAGGCCCAGGAAAATAGACAACACTGTGATACTGCTTCTAGACTATTTTTTTCTTTTCTCGTTTATTTAACATTATTTAAAAATTTAAAGAGAGGGGCTAAAGTACAAGCATATAAAATACCAGGATTTTATGGTCCTACTCTGTGATGGTGCATTATGTTCAAATAAACTTTAATAATTAAGAAATATCCTTTGGCGTGACTTCCAACTGAGGTGACTTCCTGTTTCTGTGAGAGCTCATTTGGAGCGCCATAGGCCTCCAAAACGTGTGGAGATGTCATAGGGATCTTTGGCAAGACTTCCTGCTGAGGTGAGAATGTTGTAAAAGTAAAAATTTATAAAATTGGATTATATGATTCAGATTGTATGCTCCACACACTTGGTTAATACTGAATAATGTCATTACAAATTGTTCAGTATGTGTTAACACTGAAGATTCTTGAAAGAATATAAGACTAAATGTCTGGTAGACAGTAGTGCCACCCATCTGGCTCCTACTTTGTGTTGTGTTTTATCAATTTTATAAGAAAGAGCTACATCTAAATTCAAGTGAATATATTTGTTAAATTTTTAATTTGGAAACCCATGTAGGGCGAATGTCCCGGTTAGTAAATACTTTGGAATGCTTTTCGATGGGTTAAAATTGTCTGGTGAATTATGATACTTCTGGTCGGGATCAAATTCTACCACGCTAACGATTATGATCAAAAGCCGTTGGATTTATCGTTCAGATTTTGCGTGCTTGCAGACATGGTAAGACTTTATTCATATTTATGAACCGTTATTACAGAAAATCTATTTTCTTAAAGCAAATCCCAGGTCAAAAGTCTTAAAACTAAAAAAAAAAAGTACAAAGGATATTTCGACATATCTATTGAACTTTAATAGACTTCAGTACTAGTCCTGTCAAGACTCTGTTTCACTTCAATTAAAATCAACGACTAGCAGTAGATGGCCTCGTCGCAGCTATCCTGCGAAGCTTTGACAACTGTCTGCATGAAGAAGAAGAGATGAAGCAAATGTTTTTTTCTCTCCTGTCAGAGTATGAGTATATGTTACTAAAAACAAACATCTATTTGATGACAGACGACAATCCGTATGTAAAGAAAAGCCATTTTAACCTCTCTGAAGGATGTTTTGCGGGAAGTATGCGTTGAACTGCTGTGAGGTCTAGACAGTTACTCCGAAACTTCATTACCAGGGCGCCTCCAGCTAGAAGCAAACCAAAAGATTGTACGGGTGCTGAAAGAAAAATAACGTTGATGAGCAAAAGAGGAAGACATAAAACCTCGTGAGCTCTATACAAATTTGCAAGTTTTCTTTTTTCTCCTTCTCACTGACAGGTTTTCCAGCTAACACTGCTTAAAAGCTTGTCTACTTTTTTGTATGTAAAAGAGTTTCCTAACTGTTAACAGCCTGGGGGGTATTTAAAACAGCGGTATGAACAAATCAGAGATTAGCTCAACTAAACTGTCTTGAGTTAGCCCAATTTCAATAACCGGGCTATCTCCGGGAGATTTTGATTCAACCTTTCTCACTGAGTCAAGTCTGGTTCAGGTAAATACAATATGTGCACCCGCACATAGTTCTTAAAAAGCCAGTGGCAGCCAGAGAAGATACCTTGATTGTAAGCAGCAGAAAAAAGTAAAAGAATGCGCAATTTGTTTTTCAGCGTAGAAGAATAATCTAATTTAGATTATTTAAGGGAAACACACGAACATGGGTTGTGAAGTGAAGGGCAAGACTGGAAGTTAGACAGAAAATTACTAACGGTGCATGGGTGAAATTAACTAAATGATAAAATTTAATTATGTAGCAAACAAAATTAAGAATGTTCCCATTTATTCCATTAAAATGAAAAAGGTTCACTCGTGAAATGGCAACTGTAAATATTTACATATGAAGATTAGAGTTTTATTCTTTGGCAAGATTGCACAATGGGGGTAGTCATCTTCCAGGGACTAAGCCGACTATAAATTTGTATCGCCGCAGTTTAGTGGAGTTCCACATGGCTCCAAAAGAGGATTGCATTTTTATCTTTGTGAGGACCGGATGCTAGTAAATGTTGCCTGTGTAGAATACTTCAACCTTTCCATCATGATGTAGCAATATGATCATTACAAATTATTTGTGCATTGTCTTTACTCAGTGTCAATACAGCTGGTGTTAAAATGACTTGGCGGCAACTTAAAGCCAAGTATAATTATTATAATCATATAGTTACGGTGGTGGTGTTCCTGCAGTTTTTGTTTGAAACTAGGTTTTTGAGCTTTGAATTTAGTTTTTCAAGCTTGAAGCGCTCCTCGTAATATTTGTTCTGGCCAAAGACAATAATCCATGCCTTTCCGATCCACAGTCCCTTCTAAATATTTATAAAACACCTGGTCTATATGCGCAATTTCTACATGAGTTTGTTTATTCATCAAATATAGGAGTCCTAGCAGATAAGGTCATACTTTTTCAGGATTTTAAAATGAAAACGGTGTCCTGACCATTCTTGATTCTATAGCTGTCAACATGTACTTAAGCCTATGCATTATCATAGCCATACGTCAGACCTTGCGATTACCTTAGGTATTGATATATGAAACCTAACGGTATTCTCGCATAATCCATTGTTGTCTAATCAGTTTCTTATGACGTTTGAGTTTCAAATACCAGAGCCAAGATACTTTATGAGTCGGTCAATAAGACCAATGACTGTGACAGATCTTATAGAAGAACTTTTGAAAGCTTCAATAAAGAAGAGCTCAGTGGCTTCTTGTCAATTGATCAAATGTTAGATTTCTACGTAATATATTCTGCTATACTTTAGACGCATTGGCCACCCTGAGAAAGACAATAAAATATAACAAACTTGGTCCATGAGTGTTTGAGCATTGGTAAAATGTAACAAAAAGGTGCTTTCAGGTATTCTATCTTGTGTGGAAAGACAATTTAATAAATT
>JAOYSI010036418.1:14051-24976 GCA_025775065.1 Hiodon alosoides
ACTTTCTAGACAATAATTCAATAATGTCTTAGACAAACTGGAAACATCATTTACTCAAGCAGTTGATCCTGATGAGTTTCAGTCGGTTGATGAGCAAATCATTCCCTTCAAGGGCCACCATTCCATCAAGCAGTACATTCCCCAAAAACCCAAGCCCTGGGGCTTGAAGGTGGGGGTGAGAGCAGGGAAATCTGGGTATATGCATAGGTTTGCGGTGTACCAAGTGGAGGCAGGGATGAAGTTAGAGCACTATTTTGGTTATTGAATATCATTTTGCAAAAAACAACAAAAGTGTAATAAAAAACAATTTGAATGTAACCAGGCATTTAGTTTTGCACTTTGCAGTAGTTTTCCTGCAGAAATAAAACATGAAAATGTTCATTCTTAATTTGCTGTTTCAAGATAACAGGGAAATTTTTTATGTTGCAGATGCATGTTGTTCACTCAAGTGGACACATGTTTAATTTCTTAAATTTTAAACTTAAAACAATAACATTTGAATATGTTTGGAAAGGCACTGAGGACCAATAAAAATCTTGTATACGGTTATCATAATTCATGCATGAAAGGGTTAAAGTTGTCAATGGTATCCTGATTGTCTCTGATAACAGCTCTCTCCGTACTAGTGCATCCTGACCACAGTGCTGCTCTAAATTTGTTTATCAAAGACCTTGGGGAGTAATAATTGCCTCAGACCTCTACTTTGAAAATCAGGTTTTAGAAAAGCAATTTTCCATAAACTGTGACAAAACCAAAAAAAACAGTGTTACCGCTGGGATTTTAGACAAAAAAACAAAACAGACTAAAATAACATGTCCACATCACACTGGTCTTTGCTTGTTGCCCATACAGCGCCGTGCTGACTTTTAAGGTCTTACTTCTCACTTTTTTAAGTCACTAATTGGTCTTTGTAATTTAAAATGACTGCCAATCTCCTACAATCCCCCGACATTACTTTGTCCATAAACTGAAAAAACGAAATCTTGTGGTATAGCATAGAGAGTTCTCTGCTATGGAATATCTCAATAGTTTAAAATTCGTTTTTTTCTTTAGCCATCTTGGGAGCTGAGAAACGGCTCAGTGATTTGACCAGAGAATCTTCAGGTGCAAAGAGCTTTCCTTGCTGTTGCTTCTCTATTGGTAGGCCCACGCCCATTGGCCTGGATGTGCTCCAAATGCGTCAACTAAAAACATAGACACCCTCCCTGAAATGTATATACTCAGAACTTCCCTCCCAGGTTCCTCTACAACAGCCACCCCAAAGGAAACCCCTAAAACTCCAAATAAAATACATAGATCCCCGAGCACCAACACATTATATACACACTACCCAATTTTGATCCTGCCCCCGGGGGAATGTGGACCAATTGGGCAATGGAGAAATCTACACGTGTTAGGAAATTAAACTCCAGAAAAAGTCCAGAAAAACTTAGGAAAAGCAGAGGGAAAATGTCCAAAAGAAATGAGTGACAATGTTCTTGAAAATTGGAAAAACTAGAATCCTAGAAACCTAGAAACTAGAATCTAGAACTAGATTTTGCCCCTGAAGCCTTCAGGTGAGTGCGGACAAGTGTGCAGGTGCATTTATTCAGAGTACAGAAACCACTTTTCTGGGCCTATGAAAGGTGATCTGCAAACGGCGTGCAGCCTGGCATTAGTTGCGTGTGTATGCTTGTAAAAACTTGTGGGAGCTCCATTCTCCCTAGCGATCGTTTGCCCTTTTAAATACGGACCCAGACACGCAAACTGGCATTTGCACACCTTTTAATTCAAAATAAACACAACAAAACTTTTCACTCTTCATACACCGTTTGGCACACAGACAGCATAACCCTCCTTAATCGGGGTCTCTCTTTGCAGCCTTGAAGCAGACTGGCTGCCTTCCTTTTAAAGCCCACACAATTTACAATGAGCTGGGTGCAGATCGCCCAATCATCTCATTAAGCATCACATTCTAACATAGAAATGGGTGGGGAGACTCACCCTTCCCCTTCGCCCATCGTTGCAGTACAAATGATTTCCGCTTTTATCCCATAATGTATTATTGCATGAAAATCTTTGGTAAAATGAACTAATTTGAAAACCCACAAAGACGAGTTGGCAGAGAAATGTTAATAAACCGTACAGTAGTGTAATAATAACAATAGTAAAAATAATGCTTCAAAACTTGTGGCGCTCAAGAGGTATTGCTAAATGTTTTTTTACATATTTATCAGATACTGTATAAATTATATCTGTGTCTGAGGATTGCTGTCATCATATAATAACAACAATACTTATCTATATATACATGTAATGCCTTACATTAAAACACAACAATACAGATTTTTTTTTAGGTAAAACCTCTTTGTATTGACAATAACCATGTTTCGCTTAAAGATTATCACCAACGAATAGCTTCATATTCCCACTGTTCTTTTGAGATGCAACGGAAAACCGGGCTACCCCCAGCCAGCCCCTGTCAAACTGAATTGATACTCATGGCACGGCTGTGGTGTATTTTACATGACTGGGCTGTCTCGTCTCGGTAGAGGAAGCAGAGAGCTGATTTATGAGAGTGGACTGGGGAAGGGACAGTGCAGGTGGAACCGTTGCCCGGCCGGTGCAACTGCAGCTGCATCGCCTCAACTCCTCTACAGAGAGCCAGCCGTTCAGTGGGCTAATACAGCCGGTGGGCAACAAAAAGTGCCTTATATTGGGTAGGTCTTTTAAAAGCCATCTTTATCATGCTCCAGCCAACTGAGACCGGGAGTCCCAGAGTGGCGATGTACAATTGGCGGAGCGCTAACCAGGGCAGAGAGGGGTGCAGTCGGGACAGTGTTATCTGGGTGAAACAGTGACCGGGAGCCATAACCAGGATCCTCAGGAACACGGTGCTATTTGGAGGGAGAACCTCCTAATTAATTGGTACAGAACCTGCTGTATGAGCTTCTGGATCTGCTGTGTGTAGAAAGACCAATGGGTCTATGTTGCCCCTGTGAGCATTCGTAGCAGAGCCAAAATGGCACTGGTTCCACAATGGGTTGAAAATACGAATAGAACCACCAAATGGAAAAAAAAAAAGATTCTCAATTAACATACACCCAAAAAGAAGTTGAAATCTGGCCAGCAGTCTATGACCCCTCCACGACCTTACAGGGACCAATCGTGCTCTCCACTTGGTCATCTCAGAGGGTCAATGACGTTATTGCCACACTGACAGTACTTAAACTGATTAACATTATAAGGGTTAATAGGATATCATGTAAGGGTGAGAAAGCCCAGGCCAAGGTACGTAATTCCTTCATAAATCTACAGTGCAAGCTCCAGGAATCCTGAATCATGCGTCCTACAAGGAATTATAAGAATCATAAAAATGTGTCCTGCCGGTCAAATTGATCTGCCTTATTGCATTTCAATGCTTCACCGAGGTAGATAGAAAATGTGGGACTTTTTCTGAGCTGAATTCCCCAAGAAGTGAATTACACAATTAGATTAAACTACTTGACATGTTACTCAGATGCAGTTATGGAGGGCATGAACTTGGCACTGTCTATTATTTTCTCAGACAGTAGTAAAAACGGAGGCAAAATGCTGTTTTTAAAGTGGGCCTCACCAGTGGTCTTTAGTGCTTTTACATTTTTTTATAGGCCAGTTTTGTTATCTATGCAAATGGAGCGGTTGCGTAAGATCACTGGCTCTCCCAGACAAGGAACGCAGCTAAAAACTGCGCACGTATTTTGAATGACAGGAGGCCGCAATCTTCGAGATGTATAAATGTCACTCGGTTGGGCGGCTCTTCTCGATTGGCGGCGCTAAAATATCTAGCGATGGCCCTCTCGAGCAATTTTAATTATTTTCATTACAATGGAAGGCTGATAAGCTCGCTGTTTTCATTTTGCATTGAAGCCTACCAGCCGCTAGGACGGCAATTCTGAGTATTCCCATATGGAATCTCATTGTTATAACCCTTTAAGGGGTGAACTCATTCAGTCCTTTGAATAAGGTCATTTCACAATTTGATCTTGGCTCCTGTTGCACTCATTCCATTCAAGCCTGATCTGGGGCATTTATTGACTTTATTTCAATGTAAAAACCAAATTTAAAACCAAAAATGCTGGAGACAGAGGACTAGCCATTGATCTGCGTGTTAACACAACCTCTCAACTGACATAATTTATCTTAAAGCAGAGCTGGATAAAGGTCTCATTTCAGTTTAATACATTTTCTATGTTCAAGTCCAAAGTCAACCTTATTTTAGCATATTTTAACGCATGTTTGACACAGTGAAGTAAAGCAACAAATCAAAGAGTATTTTGAACCAAGTGATAAGCCTTTTCAGGCAAAGAGTCAAAGACAATTTGATTTCAGAGTCAAATAAAGGGCCACAGTTTGTCAGGGAGTGTCTCAAGTATTTTATCATTGTTCTACTGATTATAGCTTTATTAGCAGTAGTAATAATAAATCCAGGGAGGCCGACACTCCAGATCTAAAAACATTAGACAGTTTACAGTATGCCTCAGTCAGATGAACAATTATGTCACACTGTAAAAAAGCTGGTCACTGGACTGGAATCCTACCTGGAGTGCAGTGAGCGTGCTTGCTGCTGACAGCGACGCAACTCCCTAGAGCCAAAGACGAGATTACCATGGGTTACTTCAGCGAGGAACGTTGGTAGTTAGCTCAACAAGCTGATCATGTTTCCGTTATCGGAGTTTGCGCCCAGTGTATGGCATGGAAGGGACCCGGTTTTGTTGGCCAGGCACAGGTCCTGTGTGGCCAAACACAGACTCGGGCCATAGATATATACTGCGTAGATCCAAGCTGATCATGTTTCTGTTATCGGAGTTTGCGCCCAGTGTGTGGCATGGAGGGGACCCGGTTTTGTTGGCCAGGCACAGGTCCTGTGTGGCCAAACACAGACTCGGGCCATAGATATATACCGCGTAGATTCAAAGAGGGGAGCAGCTACACAATCAGGACCAGTGCATGAAGCGGGTGAACCAGGTTCTAGCGGGCTTTCTTCATGCACACATAGCTGGACTGCATGTTCAGTCCGGCCACACGACTGAACAAATGTTTGCACTCAACAGTCCGGAATGGTGGTTCTGCAAGTAAACGGTTCTGGCAGTTCCACTATGACTTGGCATGATGTTGAATCATCACATTGGAGGGCATGCTGCAAGACTCAGCTATGAGACATAATGATGATTTTAGCATTTCTTCCCTGCTGGAAAATGCATCTTCATAGATGACATGGTTGAAGGGTCCGCGCTGTCGCTAGAAGGGGGAGATGAACTTGCCCCCGTGCATTGTCTCTCGTAATCACCGGACTTCAGTCCTGAACGTCTGTGAAGAATATCTGGCAGAAATGTTTTTGACTTTTATTGATTCCATGTCATAACATATCCTGGATACATGCTGAAAGCCCTGGACATTCTAAAAAATAATAATAGTTAATAATAATAATTCAAATAGAGTCTCCGTTTTTTAAGTTTGGGGCCACGGTTCAGTAAGGTTGCGCTGAGGTTTGCCACTTAGTGATGATAAATGCAGTTTCCCTCCATGAAACTGAAACAGTGTCTTTATGAGTCTTAACCTTGCCTCAGTAACCAGCAATGAAATTGTTGCTGTTTTTACTCAGCAGTTCCCCTCCCTCTTCTGATTTTATTTTAGGTTACAATGATCATTTGGTAACTGTAATATGGTCCAGTGAATGGCTGAAAGCAACAAAGTCTAGTATCGTAATTAATGATGTGTCTCCTCTCATGATGAAATAGTAATTACCTATGCAGCTACTCTTTGTCTTTCCCCCTTCTCTTTGTTTATTCCCCACAAACTAATTAATGCCTATTATCTTTATTTCTGTTTAAAACGCAAGGTACCTATTCAAATGGTGCGCGGTGTGCCCCCCAAAAAACTCCCCTGTTCAGGTAGAGTTTGATAAACAAGACAATTAGAACCCGATTATTGAATATAACTTTCCTTAATAGATATTACTGTAAAGAAATTTAACGTAGAGTTGTGGTAAACAACTTTATCCACTTCTGTCATTTACAGTGACTTCTAGCATTTTCAGTTAAGTTCCTTATTACGTTATGTCTGCTTCTCTATTGAATCAAATTCATCATTCCCATCAACCTGAAGTTAAAACCATCACTTTGGGTGCATGTAAATTGACTACAGTATCACACAGAAGGGAATACAGTGCGCCCGTGTGCTTTATTTACGCGCCGTCGGCCTGCGTTTATTTTCGGGACCCGCGCCTGGGATTTGGGTCTGTCGCGTCTGATGAAGAGTGATAAATGTGACATCACTTCGTCTAAAGATCATTAAATGTCAAGTCCCGTCGCGGCGACGGAACGGCTGGCAGGAAGTCAATGATGTGAGGGGTTTGTGAGCCCATGCAGAGCTGGGACAGCGGGCGCGGGGCAAGCCACAAGGGAGTGATCACTCAACTGCCCCCCCCCCGAAAACACGCAGGGGAGAAGAGGCTACTGGGAGACAATCCTCTGTTCTGTTCTTTGTACCATGAAAGATGTAACAGGCAGGCACAAGCTTCTCGGAACCTTTCATTAGAGGAGACAACTGACAGATGGCAGTTAAAAAATTAGGGTGGCATTTATTTATTTATTTATTTATTTATTTATTTATATTTTCTCGCTCCGTGTAATTTCCCATTCATCTTAAAAGTGTTTGCATGTCTCGTTTGCAAAATGTCCCTCCAGGTAAAATTGAGCGCCTTACACCCTGGTTGTGACAATTTCTCATTGTTATAAATGTGTTGATAGTTCAAATCTGAACTATTAAGGATCTCAAAATTAGCCATTGATCATTTTGAAACGACTGGATGATCATTCAATATTTAGTAATTAATTAAAACTCAAACATATGGCTACAATACCTCCACCCCCCCCCCCTTGTGGTTCTTAATAAACGGTGAGTTTCGATTATCTTGAAGTCTCTCTTGACACATAAAGCTCTTCTTTTCCTGTACCCTGGTGGCTTTATGTCAAACAGAAATGCCCACCTGTTCCAAAGATGGCTGTGATTAATGACTGCTAAAAAGCCGATGATATTTGCTGTCCTGAGAGCTGCTTTTTGCACCCTTTGCCATTCAGCCTGGCCAATCATGGATAAGTAATCGGCTCTCCGAGCTATCCGAGCTCCACGGTAATCCGCTTCAGGGTTTCGCAGTGTTCCTATCCATGGGATTGACATTCTCAAAGCAGATACTGAATGCCGCTATAAACCGCAACCCCGTGCCGTGTCTGTGTTTCAATCAGGAGATTTGGCAGTGGCAATGGGGGATCCAGGCTAGCTTTTCAGGGGCTCCATTAAGCTGTGCAGGTATGTCTGCCTTTCTCCCCTCGCACGTGCCCGAGGAAGCATGATGGACAGCGGAGGCATCACCCGGAGTCAGAACCCGGGTTCGAGCCGCGCGCCGCCGCTGCCCTACGTAAATGCACGCGGTTTTCTCCTGATGCTGATGGATGACCTCACATTCAAAGGGACCCTCTGCGAGTCAAACATGGCATTAGACATGGGCTGTTTCCCCCACTAAGTCCCTTTGAATGGAGTTTATAGTGGCTGTTTTTTATTTCCCCATCAATAGAAATGTTACTACATCCCCTCTGTGGCGTGCGCGCGGCTTTCCTTTGGGGAAGTCTGAAGTGGAAGTCAAGCTACTGAATGTGTTGATTGCTGCTATGGCACTTTGAACTCGCAAGCTGCTTTTATTCCCCAGACGTGGGCTGAGCCACCAGTCACTGAAAGTGCTGATGAAGAATCGCAGGGAGTCACAGTCCAGAGTTACCTCCAGGATCAGAGAAGGGAAGGAAGTATAGACCTTGTCGCTTGGACATGTTACAGGCCTCTGGACAAAAAAACGGCCTGCTTGACTTCCACAGACCGTATCTACTTGAGGCAGTTCAGAATACCCGGTGGAGACGCACTGAAAGGGAGACACACACTGAAAATAAATGCTAAAAAAGGAGAGGTGTGGAAAGGAATGTTTGTCCTCAGTTTGCTAGAAACGTATCGGGTTTCAACAAGGTCACGTCAGCTTTGACGAACGGCATTACAACACCGACGAAATTCCAACGGCTCGTTTAAATCTCCTTAATGCGGCTGTATCACGGACCCGAGAGCTTGCCTTTGTTGCCATGAAGACGATAAAGGCCATGTAAAGCAAGTCGAGAGCACTGGTATGCAGTTCTTCCCTTGCTTTTATGGTCTTTGACAGCCACTTTAAACCCGCACTCGCACCCGCACTGTTTTTACATTATTACTCGTCATGAGTAAAATTGCTTCTCCGTTTGTTTTCCTTGTTAAAAGTACTTATTCTTGGACCCAGTCACTCACGCATAGCGGGGTGTAACTATACATCCCTACAATGATGCGCTGTGGCTGCCATGAGCCCGGCTGTTGGAAAGGTGAAACCTTCCCGGAATGAGAGGACGAGAACACAGGGATGTTATAACAACGTCCGTTCTGTTTCATCGCCTGTCCCGACATTCCATTCCGTTTGTTTTATCACTCTTTGTTTTCCACGTAAGTATGCTTTATTGCATTACTACGGCTTTATTAATGGGTGAATTTAATATGATTTAGAAAGGATAAGACGTAGCCAACTTAAATTGTATATTAAAATCTTAAAACACCGTTACATCACTATAAATTGTATTGTACAGAGAACCAACTCATCAAAGAGCTCAGGAAGGCAAAATTGCTGTTTTAAAAGTAAACCAAAAAGCACTGGAGTCTGGTAGACACATATTCCCTAATGGGTGTTTTTTACCATTTTAAAGTAGAAACATGTCAGGACGTTACGTCATATATGTGGTTTCTGCTGCGGAGAACCACATACATGCTAACTATAGGGGAAAACCTCCCTCACTATATCTGTAAAGACGTAAATATCTAAAAATGTAAAATGTTCCTTTTATTAAACCTTAAATATTCTATCCAAGTCAGACCACCCTTCCTTTGGCCCTAAATTACAGGAAGCCAAGCGTAACTGCTGGAGCCCACCTGTCGTAAAATTAATTCGGATCGGTGGTATTAAGTTTATTTATTTATTTATATTTTTTGCTAAATATTTCCAGATGTTCCTCCCACGCGGTGGTCAAACGCTGCGAATGCTAACGTGTTTCCTCAGAACATTCTTGAGATTAGGCAGTGTTGTTTCGACAGTCTGGGTTCATTCGCAGTCCAGGCAGGAAAGCGGCTGCTATGCCCATTACTCACACTTTTGTGGATTCATTACTGCATGATTCCCCTCTCAAACAGAAGTAAATAACATGACTGGGGGGGGCATTGATTTCTTCCTCACCCCATCAGTGGGAGGCGTCTTTCTATCGAGGAACAATTATCAGTAATCAGGTAGATGTTTTCCATGTATTCTGTCTGCGGTAGAGACGTTATGGATTAGGGGCCCACCTCTGCGGACACAATTGTGCAGATCAGAATGGATTACTGCGCACAGCTATGTATTTTATTATGCTCAAAACACTCACACAATGCTGGGCCCTAATTCCAATTACTGACATATTTTTGAAGGCATTACTTGACTAAGCCAGGCAATGAGCCTTCAGCCAGTCATCCTCTACTGAAAAATGCTCTGATATTGACAGAGCTGTTGTTGGTGGCACTGTGTCATTCATGCCAAGACTGGCAGCATGTCGGCGTGGATGGACAAATAAAGGGCAGCGATGTCCTCCCCTTGCACGTATTTTGTTTAAACGTGTATATAAACCTATCACAAATTTGACAGCTTGACTGGGAAATGGTGACAGCAAGTAAAAAGCACATTTAAAAACACAAGATGCACTCATTTGAATCGTGCACTCATCTAATAATAATTATCAAAGCAATCACATTCACATTTATCTTGGAAAAGAAGGTACCGTTTGGTGGTCCAAGGTTAGTGCTCTGATGTTCTTGGCCAAATCGTTTATCCAAAGATGGCCCTACAGTAAGGAGTTGCCTGCTGGGCTGGAGAGATAAAAAGGAGCAAGGCAAACACTGGAAGGTATGTGAAGAGAGGCAGGGACATGTAGGTTCGTCAGGTGCAGGGCTGTCAAAAGTCGGGTATGCTCTGACCAAAGTGGAGGAGGTGATGGGAGAAGCTGTGGAGGATGAGAGGAGCTGTGGTTCTCCTGAGTAGGAGAGAACCATGACCTGGACCAGCCGCTGGGTGGAGCTGACTGGGGAGGAACTGTACAGACCGCAGTCGCTCTCTGAACACGTGCTTCAGGAAGAAGGTCTGAGCGATGTCTGATGGCAGACACTGGTGCAACCTGTTGGATTTGCTGAGGTTGAGCGGAAGCTAACAGCCAAGATGAAGGTGAAGGCACAGTGGGATTTGTCAGGGGACATTTATATATAAAGGAGAGACCGTCTGCTTAATTGTAGTCTGAACGGCGCAAAAAATAAGGCACGGTTTAGTGGTGGGAGGAACATGTCCCTGGGGATGGTGCACTTGGCAGCCAGGCAGACTGAGCTCCTGGCGCTCCTAACGGAGCAAACCCATTTTTTAAAAAGTCGGATGGTTTTTTTGTTTTTGGTTTTGGTTTTGGTTTTGTTTTTGTTTGTTTTTTAAATTAATCTTTTGCAATGTTTAAATATAGTGAGGTTATTCATATATTCATAAATTCACACTCATTAAAGAATTGTTACACTTTATCACAAACTACACAGCCGTATTTTTCCGACTAACGTGAAAATGTTTGTCCTGAGAACTGCCGTGAAGCATGTTCAGGATTCAGGGGATGATTTTCTGTTAAATTCTTGACCTGTTTTTTTTTAAAACTAAGCAAGGCAAGGAATGTTACATTTCAACCCAAACCTCGAACAGAGTGAGAACGAGTTGACTAATTCCTGATGTAGACGTGTATTGAATATACTAATTGTAATTAAGATCTGTCATTCATTTAATGCTCACG